>JABASP010000092.1:0-84785 GCA_019776565.1 Sminthurinus signatus
AAAATATTACTAAAATCTCATTAAAAATATTGAAATTTTAAATGTGATGAGATTTCCATGGGAATCGATTAGATTCTCATCGAATTTTCATGGATTTCAATGAGATTTTCGACCAAAGTCACATTAGAATCTCAGTAAGTGTACCATTAGATATCATTAGATTCTCATTGGACACAATGAGATTTTTTTATGAGGGATAATATTTTTATTATGCTTCTATTTTCTTTCAAAAATATTTTATATTATTGAGTATTTAAATTTTGCGTAATTTCTTCAATGTCTAAACTTTTTTTGTCTTTAGTTGTATCAAGATTTTGAACACTTACTACTGTAAAAATACTTAATACTTGATATTCAATTTTGTCAACTAAGAAGGTAACCAAAGAAAATGGGGGTTTTCCTTTGAACTTGTTTTCCTTTGTGTTTTTTTCTAGAGTCTTTTGTTTGTCCTTTGTCTCATACCTGTTTCATTTCCGGGAGGAAAATGGAACATGGAATATTTTCATATCAATATTTGTTTGTGTTTTGACTGTTTGTTGACAGGTTTCTCATACTATCAGTTTTTTCTATCTAAATATTCCTTAGGTTTTTCTCAGCCAGTTAACAGAGTATACTTCGACTTGGGGTTTTAGTAAACTGTACTGTGTTTAGTTTGCACATGTGAAAAACGGGGGGAAATAATGTATAGTGTGTAGAATATAGAATGTAGAATGTAGAGCACATATTATCTTTTTTATCCCCACATCAACATCAGCTCAGTCCAATTATAATTATAGAAGATAGTGGTGGGTTGTGGGTATTATTAGGGGCCATAATAGATTATGACTGTTAATTGCTCCGTCTCTGACTCTCAACTCACCGACAGCCCACAACCAAAAACCTAAAACCAAAAACCAAAAACCGACAATGAATAACGCACAAGGAATAACAAAAAAGGGAATGGGAGCGAGAGGAGGAATGTGAGAAAAATCCGTAAGTGAATATCACTAATCGTTTTGGGTTTTCCTCTTTTCATATGTGTAATAGTTTGTATTTGGTTCTTGTTAGGATTACATCCCGCCATTACAGCTTGTTAAACTGTTAGACTATTAACTATTAGACTGTCGGACTGAACTCAACTGGATTTTTTTAGAGGCTACAGAAATCCAGAAAGAACTCCAGAGTCGTTTAAACAATAGTAATTAACGATCGTAGCGGACTTCCTGATAAAACTTGTAAAATCCGAATCCGAAAGGGTTCTGTTGTAGAAAATCTGGATCTGGATCTGAATCTCAATTCAGTACTGTGACTTTGGCTATGAATTTATTTGGATCAGAATGAAATGGTAGTGAAAATGGGAATTGACATGAAAATCCTCATCACATTATTAAACTACGAAGAGGAGGAGGAGGAGAAGGAGAAGAAGAAGGAGAAATGTAATCTAATCGAAGAATAAACGCTCCCCTTAAATAACACTTGTACTTTACAGTTTTTCAACATACTTTAGATTCTAGATTCTAGATTAAAGATTTGGATTTGGACTTGGATTTGGGATTTTAGAACAGAACCTCCGTTTCTTTTTAATTTTAAGTAGTGAGGAGAATAAGAAAAAGAACAAGAGGAGGAATAATGCTCTTTGACTTTTTGGCCCGGCGGAAAATAAAATAAAGTGTAAAAAAAGCCTGTGGTTATTCAATGTGTTCAGTGTTGAGTGTTGAGTGTTGAGTACATACTTAAAACAGTACAAGTTGACTAAATTCATTGAGTCTGGAGTCTGGGCCATTTATTTATTTGGTAGGGAAAACTAAACCAAACTCAACTAAACTACCCTGTGATAGAAAATTAAAGTAAATTATTGTTTGTGGAATGAGACTTTTTCCAGACTCTTTGGAGCCGTCTAATTGATATTTAGCATTATTTGTGGTTTGTGGACTTGCTCTCTTTTTATACGTCCCAACAAATAGCAAATAGCAAATACCCTGTGCACTGTGCACTGTACACAGTTGGAAGTTGGAAGAAAGTCCAAGTCAATGTGCACATGCATACAAACAAGAGTTGTTTGCATGCAGGGAAAGGAACCGTTTAGACTTTAGAATTTAGACTCCAACTTGGACTCTGACTTTGGAACTTGGAGATTGGGACCAACTCACGTTTTTCTCTTTCCCCCTTTTCAACTTTCCCTCCTACTAGATTCTACAGTAGATTTTACACTGTACACTGTACATTGTACATTCTAGATTCGTTGTGGGAGGGGGTGACTCCTTTTCCTTTTCGTAGTTCAAGCTTTAGTTGTATTTGTATTCGTATTCATAAATGGAAAAGGTACAAAGTACAAAAGCTTTTTTCTATAGAAGTATATTTGTTACCTTTTACACTGTTTTGACTTTACATGAATGACCATTGAAATGGGGAGGAATATTTAAGGCTCATTCTTCTGTATGCTCAATGCTCAATGCTCAGCGACCTCAGCTTGTTTGTCCATTGTAATTATTATTTATGCATACATAACACTTGAAAAGTTTTTGAGGAATTATATAATAATAAAATATGTACATTGTATATTGTATTAGAACTGTTCACGTGTGTATTTATTAGTATTGTATTTAGTATTTAGTATTTACTATCAGAGTATTCAAAGTATTGTTTACTCTTTACACACACAAATGTACACACGGATTTAGATTACCGTTGTTCGTTTGTCCTCTGCCCGTTGTGTGTTGTGTGTTGTGTGCATTCGTTTTGTACTCCTTTGTAATCATTTTATTGTCCAAATCCAAAGCCAACTGTGTATACGAAATATGAAATACGAGTATAATATATTTATTGTAGGAATTCCCTTTCCCGGTTTTTTTGTAGAGTAAAAGTTAAAAGGTTACCTGTCTTTATACTCTATATGTACAATGTACAATGTACATTGTACATTGTGATGTATGCATATTATGGATATTTGTGTAGGTAGGGATAATTGTTGTAATTGTTCATAATATAAATATTCAATATGACATATTAATATACAAACGGACAAACGTGTAGAATGTAGAAAGTAGAAATACAATAGAAAATAGAAACAAAAAACAAAGAACAAAAATGAAACCCACAGAATACAGAATATAAAAACATACTGAATACTGATTCAATTCTGAGCCATAAAAAGCCTTAAACTTTGTACTTTGTACAGTGTACAAATAAAGGAAAAAGTTGCAACAATTATTATCTGGATTATTTATCAATGTGTGTGCATATACAATATACCATATACCACAAATTACACTGAATCCGGAAAATCTTTTCATTCTCTAGTCTTTTGCAGTCAGTCAGTAAAGTAAATTCTCGTTAGAGAAATAACTATTAACTATTAACGTTTTATTGTACCTTTACTTTTTCCACATAAATTCATTCAGAGGGGAAATCTTTTTAATTATTATACCACGATTATGATTATGATAGGATCGAATTAGGAATCAAGGTAATTATTGTTACTGCACGTATGTACAATGTACATTACCAAGAATGAAGAATCAAGAATCTAGAAGCAAGAGAGCACTACCACAAAAGATCTTTATTCTTGATTCTTGATCCTGCTCTGAATTAATTATTTTTATCGCTTTCAAGTTGATGTGAGCTTTTTGTATTGAAAAAGCTATTGAAAATTTTTCTAATGTTATTTTCTGAAAGCTCTAAGCATTTTTTGAAACCATGTTATCCAGTAATAAAGATCATACATTTGTAGGGATTCTTCCTCCTCCATTCTTCTTATATTGTAGTTTGTAGTACACTGAAGTTTAGAATTTAAAGTTCAAAGTCCAAGTTCTTCCTCGCTCTAAACTCTAGATTCTAGACTCTAGACTCAAGATAAAAAAGGGAAACGGTGGACAGGTGGGCGGATTTCACAGGGTAAGGAAAAGGAATAAATAGGAATAAAAGAGAAAATCCTGTGTTGCTGGTTGTCGGTGCCTGTTGTGGTTGTACTTGTCTTTGTCTTAGTCTTTGTGTTTGGGTTTGGGTTTTCGGCTCACTTTCTCCAATCTCCAAAGGTAATAAATAGTGTAAAAGTAACAAGAGTGAAAAGGAGGGAAGAGACCTCAGAGACTTTTAATGGAATATCCGTAACAGGAAAAGGAGAAGAAGAAGAGGTAGAAAAACAGTAGGTGTAAAGTGTAGAATGTAGAATGTATAAAATGTAGAGATAGTAGATGAGTAGACAAGAACAAGGAAAACCTTTACTCTTTTCAGCCTCCTCCTCCGCCTTTTCCTATCAAATATCAAATATCAAACCAAAATAGACCCAAAAGACCAAAGATAAAATAAAAGGAGAATCCCAAAGTCTAGATTCTAGATTCTACATTCTTGATTCTAGATCTAGATTCTAGATCTGGATCTGTATTTATTTATGTGTAGAGACTTTTAGTATAAAGTATAAAGTAAAAAGAGCAGCCTTAAAATAGACAACAGACAAATAAACTTTTCTCTCTTTAGTCCTATTTTCAGAACTGAAAACTTAAAATTGAGTGTACTATAAATGTGCATTTTTCTAGTCTCTAAAGTCTAAAGTCTATAGTCTAGCCTGTAGACTGTAGATTCACGTCTTTTGGCTTGTTCTTTTTGTAATATCTTGACTCTGCTCTGATCCAGTTTTTTCCCAAATCGGAACTCCGAAGGACAGAGGAAATGTGAGGGAAATTGCCGGCAAGTTCAAGAAATGAGATATGTAAATGTCAATGTGTCAAAGTGTGAGTGTGAATATGAATGTGAAAAAGAAAGTGAATGGGAATGGGAATGGTCTGAATGAAATTGAGAAGTGAAACTGCATATTATTCATATAATGTGTGATGTCTAATGTAGAAAGTAATGTAATGCGATGAACCTCATGATGAAAAAAGTTTCTCCTTTTAAATTCCAATATGCACAAGAGGAAGAGAAAGAGGAAGAAAAAGAAGGCTTGTGCCGCTGCTTCTGACTTTTGACTTTTGACTCGAGACTCCAGACTCTAGACTTGTGACTTGTGAATGACATGACACGACATGACATTTTCTCTGCATTTCTTCTTTTCCTTTTGTTAAGTATAAGGAGTTTGCAGATTGTATAGCATTCACTATGCGCAGTTCCTCTTCGTAATTGCACAAGTGGATTGTCATAAGTATAGTACATTATACATTATATGTACAATGTACATTGTACATGTATGACAAAGAGAATAAAAAGGTTGCCATTTTCCATCCATTTGATATTCATGAATGTGCTCACATGTGGCTGTGGAATGGTATTCATAGGTGAGTTTATTGCGTGCAGTTATCATCATCCGAATGAGCATCTACTTTCTTCTTGTTCTCCTTTTTGTTGGTTGTTGGCTGGCTGTTGGCTGTTGGTTCTGATTCTGGGTTGCCACTTTTCCCTCGGCTAGATAACTGGCACAATTCTCACTCCGTCTCGTTAACCGTTAACGGTTAACAGTTAACTGCCTCTACTTTCTGCTCGTTGGCATTGTCGTATTGTCGTACCAACGACCGACCGACTTTCTCCTACTTTCTCTTTTGCTCGCGCTGCAATTGTCTTTGTACTTTGTGAATGTAGACGTCGTCTTTATCTTCTCTTTACTCTTTACTGCAGCGAGACAAAATGAGCATTTTTTTCCTCCAGAATGTGGCAAAAAAGCCGTCAATGTATATTAAATGTAGGTTGTAGATTGTAGACTTTCGGCTGTAGGCTGAAGACTGAAGACTGAAGATGCGTTACTCTTTTCTTCTTTTCTTCTTACACTTTGACTTTGATTTTCACTACGGCGGGTTTCTGCTTTTCTCACTTTCACTTTTAGTTTTAGTTGTAGATTTTTGATTCTTTTGCTTTTGTCTCTGCCGCTGTCTCTATCAGTGTGTGTTGGCTGGTTGGTTGTATTTTTCTCCATTTTCTAGATGGATCAGAAGAGCGAGAATCGAGAATCGAGAATCGAGAGATTCGAGAGTCTCTGCATTATTATAAAAACGGGAGATATTCAAAGATTCAGAAGAGAAAGAGTTGTCAAATCTATGTGAGAATTTCCTCCGTCTTTATATTGTCTCCTCTGGTGTGTTTTGTATGTGGATCTCTATCCTCGGATTCGAATTCGAATTTGAAGTCGGATTTTCCCATTGGAAATTTCCCGAGAAAGGAGACGTCTGGTGAATATAGGAGTCTAGAAGAGTGTAAGAGTGAGAGTGAGAGTAAGATGGAGATGAATATTGAGTGGGAACTGTGAGGCATTTTTCGGGGCGTTGGACCAACTCTCACGGGATCAGTTTACGTGGATTAGTGGCATCTCCTTTTCCTCCTCTTTTCTATTATGTACACACTACACACTACACTGTAAATGCAGCAGTGTGCAGTGTACAGAAGCAGAAGGAGAAAGACAGAAAGAGATAGAGAGCAAAGAACTCCTGTTGTCAGAATACGGAATAAGGAATACGGAGTGAGAAGACGCATACAATTCATAGCTAGATTCCACAGGATTCACGGGATTCATACATTCTGGATTTTAGGAGCTCCACGATTTTTCTCCATGAAGAAGAACAGGAAGAGACACGAGAGTAACTGTAACACAGTAACAAATAGAGGAATCGAAATAGAGTCTCTGTGGACTCCAAGACGCAGGTTTATGTAACATCACAATTCAACATTCAGCGTTCAACGTCTTTTGCCCTGCTCTATCTGTCCTTGTCTACCGTTTAAAGTCTAAATTCTAAAGTCAAAAATCTAAAGTGAACTGTAAATTTATCTGGAAAACCGTAACAAAAAATGCAGTAGGGAATCAAAGGAAGGAAAATAACTCATTGTCTTTAGCTTCTAAATGCTGGATGCTGAGCTTTGCCAAGAGAAAACTTTGACACAAAGAATAAAACTAAAAATAAGCCAAAAGGGCCATTAGAAAATCTGCCCTTGACAATCAATTGCAATGGACACTGCTGTAAAATTGAAAATTCAAAATAGTATCTTAATTATAAGCTTATTATAATTAAGTTAGTACTTCTTAAAAGAAACTTAAGTTTAGATTACAAAAATACTATGCAAAAGGTACAAAATACGCAATACGCACAATAACGTTTCAAGTGAAACCGGGCATCAGTTTTGCTAAAACTGTTCACTGTTCATCTACTTAGGTTGTACTTAATTCAAGCACACCTAAAACATTGTGTAGCAACATATGAAAGCAGGAAGGAGGAAGAGAAAGCTAAAAGTCAGGAACTAAATTTAAGGGGAATGTTCAAAGTGTTTCAAATGTTTTAGCTAAAGTTGTACTTGTTCTTGTGTTTGTCACGTGTACGATGTACAATGTACGGTGTACGGTGTAGGGTTTTACGGCTTTGGATTCTATTTTCTATTACTTAGCCGTGGCTCGAGCAACTTGAGCAACTCGAGCAACTCCACCCCCGCTGTAAATTTAGATCCTTTCAAGGCTATAAAATCCAAAAGGTGGATGTAAAAGTAAAAGTCGAGTTGAGTCGACACCCTCTGTCTCTCTGTTTCTCTTTTCTCCATGAAAGAAAAGCCTTGGCTTTTAAGTGTTTAGTGGTGGTAAAAGTATAAAGGAGAAATGTAGACTGTAGATTGTACATTGTACATTGAACATTGTACAAAGTGAGGAAGAAAGAGGAGTCAAGTAGCTTTGAAAAGATCTCTACGATCTACGAGCGCTCACTTTACACACTTAAAATTGTCAGTGGAAATTCCAATGCAGTGTGCTGTATTTTGTACGCGTTATTTTGTACTTGGAATTTGGTGTGGTGACGAATGGGGAATGGAGCGGAGGAGGGGAGCCAAAAAAACTCCCGCTTCCTCCAGTTTCCAGTTTCCATCTTCCAGTGACTTTGACTCCACGTTTAAGTTTCTGTTGAGGTATGGTGTATATTATGTATCATGTATTTCACATTGTGGAGTGTAGCTTGTAGCTTGTACAACTGGTTGACTGACTGATGTGGGCACTTAGGTAATGTGGCTTTCAGGTCATGTTTGCAACTACCTAGTATCTAGCCAAAGCTAAAGCTAAAGCTATAGCTATAGCTCATTGGATCCTAATGGCTAAAATGCTAAAATGCTAAAAATGGTTTAAAAGGAAACCACTTTAAGTATGGAACATTGAAAATTCCCTCCCTCTTCAAATCATCCCATTCCTTAACACGTCTTCTCACACTGTACCATAATTCTCTTTTTTCCACCGCACACAATCTACAGTCTACAGTCTACAGTCTACAGCCTTTACATTTAAAAGCATTTCCCTTTTCCCTCCTCCATTCTAAATATCATGCGGTATCCGATGCCGATACGGATACGAGCCCCGATATTTACGCACAATGCTTAAAGTATACTTTACATGTTTCGGAAATTTGTACAATCTTTTCCACCTGTAAATTTCCGTGTTTTTGGCTTGAGTCTTGAGACTTGAGACTTTAGTTTTGAGTTTTGAGATTGGAGATGCAAAAATTCCATGGTGGAAATTGATATCACTTTGTGTTCTACACCACACATAAAGAACATGTAGTATCTCGCAGATTGTGGATTGTGGAGAAAGTGAAGAGAAAGTGAGGGAAAAGAAAGAGAAGGATAGAATCATCATTATTATCCTGATTATCCTGATGATGATGATATCACATTCTCATTGAATTACATGTGTCTTCTCTTCACTCCCTTCACTCTTCACTCTTCAAAGACTAGAGTCTAGAGTTTTTGGGTTTTTACTCTGATCACCAATATTAGTATCAGAGGCAGCGGGAGCGGCACTCATCGTTACAATTTCCTGTACGACATCCAAAGTGAAGATAATCGGATGTGGGATGTGGGATGTGGGATGTGGGATATCGGCTATCGGCTATCGGATGTGGAATTGAATAGTGAGATACCGTATTGATGGACGGACGGACGGATGCAAGTCTACGGTTATCCATTCTCCATCCCACAATATTCTACAGCTACAGCCAGATCCACAATCTACCTCCACTTTCATTTAATGGATGGCAATATAAATTTAATGTTACGACTTTTTGCGGTCTCCTCTCTTTCTCTAGAACTAGAGCTAGAAATAGAGAAAGAAAGAAAGAGAGAGGAAAAAAGTTGCATTGAAATAAATTGAAAGCGGATGTGTAAAGTTCTGAGGAGAGAGAAAGAGAGAGAAAGATTCGATTGATATTATCTACACGCCTCGTCTTTCTTTCTCCTATTTCACGCACATTGCACACAAACACCAACACCGACTCAAGACTCAAACTCCAGTTGAGACTCAAGCTGGAAGTGAATAGAGAGGAAGTGAGAGAATGAGTCTGGTGGTTCATGGTGTGATGTGGAAAAGACTGCTTTTGGTTCTGGTTCTGGTTCTTGACTTGGAAAAGAATTGAAAGGGAATCAAATGAATTGGAGATTGAAAGCACAAGCCTATACAAGAGTTTGAGTCTTTGAGTCTTAACTTTCTTCTCAAACTGTTTCTTCAAGTTTAGTGTAGAAAGGAGAGAAAGTAGAGAAAATAGAAAGGAGAGTTTCAAATGTCTTGAACGTCTTGAGTCTTGAGTCTTGAACGTCGAGTTGTTCCAGTAATTTTCCTCATTTTTACTAATGGAGCTACATTGATTCTCTCTCATCCAAACCACCAGACCAGTCAGCCAACGAACCACCCGTTTTAGATACAAAGTGAAATTGGAACAAATCGCCCAAATGAAAAACGCTCCTCTTCTCCTCCCGTCAAATTCCCAAGAATAATCATTCCATTATACTCAACATTTTACCTCTTACATTCTTACATCTTTGACTCAACTCTGGATTCTAGACTACCAACTACTTTGAGTCAATCCATCGGATTAATTTTGACACAAATTCCACTAACAAAATCAGGAAGTGAAATGACAGGTGAAAAATACATGAACAATGAACATGTCCAACTTCATTTTCAATCCTATTTAAAAACACAAGATGAACATTTTGAATTTTGAACTTATGAAATTTCAAATTTCAGATTTTAAATTCAAAAGAAAAAGGAAAAAAACTCTAGTTCAAAAAAAGAGCGCCATGAGGTTAATTTCAAAAACTTGTAGTTTCTCTAGTCTCTAGATATCTGCAAACTAAAATATAAGCCATGCCAAAAACCAAGTATACAGTACACACGTGAATAATACACATGAATGTTCATCTAACTTGAAATTTGCAAAAAAACGACTGTAGTCTGGAAACAGACCGATAAAGTTTTACCCTGGCGTATTTTTAACCTGGTTTCTTGTTTCTTGTTAATTGCAGTTAAAAATTAAAACTGAGTCGTAGTCATTCCTCTGGATTCTAAACTGCAAACTCTAGACTGTTCATTGTTCATTGTACATTGTTCTTTGTACATTTTACATTTTACAACGAGCCCGAGTAATGAATGCTGTGGGTTGTAGGTGTTGAAATTTTTTTATGGTGGTTCTTTATCATACTTAGTTTCACTTTTTTTTCCTGCAGCTCTATTAAATTCTAGAACCACGAGAATCTAGAGCCTAGAATATAATATATAAAAAGTGTAGACTATGAAAATACTGTAGAGGATGGAGAGGAGGAATCTTGAATATTTAATAAGGGAAAAATGTGGGAAAATGTGTGGTTATTCCCAATTTTCTGTTATGCTCCATTTTTTCCCCTAGACTCTAGACTCTTTTACATTCTAGATTCTCTTCTTTCTCCACACTTGACTTTCTCTTTGGTACTTTCTCTTCTGTATTCTAGACTCTAGACTTGGGTGTATTTTTTCCCCGCAGTTTTCTCCTTCTACTTGTACTTACTACGTACTGTGTACTGTGTACTTGGTGGTTGGTTGGTTTGTGGTTTGGTTTATGGCTTAACAGTTTACGGGTTGAGGGTTTATGGTCTTCACAATCTCACGATATACTACAACTGTAAACTGTGTATTGTACACTGTATTTTTATTCTTACATATTTCAACTTAAGACTTGGAGCAGTATAACGTATACAGTGTACAGAAATAATATATTATTTTACTCTGGGTTTTTTTTGAAGCTATTCAAATTTTTTTACAGGAGTAACCTTAGTATTTTAGCGTTTCTATGAGTGTTCAGTGTTTAGCTGTTTCTCTGTGTGTATTTTGTAGTGGTAGCTGTTTTTACTTTTTACTTTTTCCTTTTTGGTATTTGGTATTTGGCAGTGGCACGATTATGATCATCATGATGCTCATGCTCATGATATAGAGCAAAAGTTGTAGCATCTCTTTTTCTCTCTCGCTCTCTCTGGCTTGCACTTTTATTGTGTAAAAGATAAAGTGAACAAAATTCTCCATGACTTTTGGCAGTAAATTGGCAGTGTCAGTCTGTAGGATGTAGAATATAGAATTTAAGATGCATCAAGTATCAAGGATCAAGGATCAAATCCCCAAGATCATCATCAATAAATATCCTCGTTATTCTACATGTACATTGTACAATGTACAAAACACCCGAAAAATTCACATGAAGAATTTCCACGTAGGAAAATAGTTGTCCTCTTAAAGAAACTTGATACTTGATACTTGATGTGAATGCCTTAGGAAAATACGAGACGTTTTAAAATACTCAAAAACTAAAACATTTCCACTTGTGATCTTTTTTGAGTTTTGAAAATATTCAAAAAAAATTATAGGGAATTAAAATTATATTTCCAAAAGATAAAAAACATTTATATCTAAATAGTAAATTGTAAGTTGTACATTGTACGTGTTTTAACAGGGGGAGCTTCAAAATAGATATGGTAGATGTACTGTAGATTAAAGGTGTAGTTTAGTGGTTTTATAGAAGAGATGGTAGCCAAAAGTAGTCGAGTGTCTAGTATCGAGTGGTCGAGTGGAGTGGTATTTGATGTGAGAAAGATGGATAGATAAAATAGATACGCGATGCTGAATGAGGAATCCATCGAGATCCAGATCGAGATGTGTGAAAGAGAGAGAGAAAGAATGAGAGAAATTGAGACTCTATTCACGTCCGATCGTCTAGTATCTACTATCTGTAGAATCCACAACCAAAAACCAAGAACCGAGAATCCACAATCTACAATCTACAGTGTACTCTGTACAGTTTAGAGGGTAGACTTTTCTTTATGTTTTTGTAGGTAGAAATCATAGTTATATCCACATAAAATCATATACATGGCTCCATGAGTTTGGCACACGCACTTTGGCCGTTTTTCTATTGGGGCAATAATCAAAAAAAGGGAGAGCAGGGAGTCAGGACGGTTGGTGGTCTTTTCTCCGTTCTCCATTCCCCATTCCCCATTCCACATGCTCCGTGTGTAGTGTGTAATGTGTAATGTTTATAGAGAAAAACCCCGTCGTATGATGAACCAAGAATCAAGATGTAACACAATATAACAAAACATAAAATAACATAAAAACATAAAACAGCAGGAGAAAGTTGAGAGAATGGTGAAAGTGCCAAGTTTTCAAACATAGTTTTGGTTCTTGATTCTCCATTCTGGATTCAATGTGGGTTTTGACAATTGTTATTTATTCCTTTGTAAAATGTATCCATAACATTTTGTATTCAAATTCAGGTTTAAATGTGACACAATCAGATTTCCACATTGGCCATTAGTATCTAAAATATAAAATATGTACACACATCTAGAAAAATATTCTTGCCGTTTGCTCTTTGCTCGTTGCTCTGGTCATCATTGAACATTGAACAGGACTTGATACTTGATCTTTTGATAAAATTGGAGTATTGGATTTTGCAATTTTAATCTGTTGGTTCAAATCATAATAATAATTTTTATGATTATCGCTTCCCTCGAAAAAAGCGTGTGGTTTCACTATCATGTTTCAATATGAAATAAATCAGCAAGTTCCGTCTCATTTTTCTACTGGATTCTATACTAGCCTCTGGATACTGGATATTCGGTTAAATAATTTTCTCTCATAATTCTTTTTAGAAAACACAAGATGGGTAAAAAATAGTAATAATAATAAAAAATGAGAATAATGGAAGATTTACAATCTTCCATCTCTTATAAGATATCTTTGCTAATTATTTCCAATCTTTTTTCCTATTATTACGCGTGTAATTGTAATCTAATGACTTGCCTGGTTTGGTTTGGTTTGGTTTGATTTGGTTGTGTGAAGATATTGAAAAAAAGAGAGCAAACTTGATTAATTGATATTTTATAGACATTGTCTCTGCTCTGTTCTCTGTACTCTGTAGTCTTCTGCTTCCGTCTTTTAGAACTTAGAATGTAGAAAGTACATAATAGACACAATGGATTTTTTACGGTGGCGGAAAGATAAAGGATGGTTTCGTATAGTTGTGTAGTTGTAGGTGAGTAATCAAAACAATAAAAGGAGGGAGAAAGATTGATTATTGTACCAGCACTAGAAGTAGTAGTAGCAGTAGTAGGAGTGTATGAAGTATCTATGTGGTTTCATTCGTTTTGGTTTGGTTTGGTTTTTGGGAATGGACTTTGGTTTTGGTTTGGTTCGTTCCTTTATTTCGGGTGCGGTTTTCCAAGTATACAAAAGTACAAACGTACAAAAGTACAAGTCTCCTCCGTTCAGTTTTATTTGGTATTTGGTATGGAGTGTAGATGTTAGATGTTAGATTGTGGATGGTGGATGTTGGAGTATGGAGGGATTGTGCCGTTGTGGGGCCAATAAGGAAGTAATTAGGAAACGAAGTGAGAATTAGAAAGAGGCCTAAGTGGATTCTCTCCTTCCGCTCCTTCGCTTCCTCTTTTCCTCTTTTCCTCCTCTCCTCTTCTCTTCTGTTATTCTCCTATTCGCACTTTCTATTTTCCGCCGCTTTCCCTTTCTCTTTCCTCTCTTCTGATCCCTCTCAATTCTCAATGCTCAATGCACTGTTCAGTGTATCTATACTTTATACTTTATGTATACTGACTGTAAAAGTATTTTTGTATTTAAGTATAAAGTATATCTGTAGAATGTAGAGTGTCTAAATCTGAGGAGTTGATTTTATGTACAAGTATTTCTGTTATATTATATTATATTATATTATATGATGAGTGCGGATTCCTCCTCTGCTGTATTTCCAATCAGAGTATCTTTTTATACGGCTCACTTGAGCTAGTATATTTTGGGTTTGGTTTTTGGTATAGTTGTGCCTCGAGAGTCGAGACTCGAGAGATTTTATACATGTGTGGACTGTGGACCCTTCGTCATTCAACATGTCTAGAAAAAGATTCATAATGTACTGCACATGATTTTATGATGACATGGCAATACCAACACCAATAGATAGAAAAAGAAGGATAGACAGATAGACGATGGACTCCACTCGATACTCGATGCTCAATGCCCCTTTTTCCGAATGTCCATGTCCATGTAGAAAATACAAATATAATCTGGCCATTTTATATATGTAGAAAGTACATACAAACTGGAGACTTGAGAGGAAGAGAAAGGAAGGGAAAGGGAAGAGCTTACGTTTTTGTTCTGTGCTCTGGTTCCAATTAGGATTACATTTTATTTGTTATTTTCCCCAATGGCAATTCCACCGGTCTGTATTCTGTAGTCTGCAGTCTATAGTATTTCTCCCTTCATTCTATGGTACGTGTACAATATGTATATTTACTGGTTTTGTTGTTAGCATTGCTGTTACTGTGTGACCCTAACCTAACCGGATTTTCCTACATCTTCCTCCAGTTGGAAGTTGAATGTTGGATTTTGAACCTGGATGCAATTCACAAGAGAGAAAGGGCGAGAAAGATGACCAGATAAAATACATGTCTATTTATGTACAATGTACAAATTAAAAGTACTATAGACTACTCAGTACTCAGTAAACAGACAACAATAACAAAAACAGCCAAACTGCAGTTCATCAAATAATATAATATAAGGTTTAAGAGTAAAGAGTACAGAAAACAGAAATAATAATCTTACAGAGGAAATGAACGTATGAATTTTGTGCAATGGCATGAAAAGAAATTGTGAAATATTTTACTTTCCATGTTGATTTTTAAACATTCCACATCCATGTAAAAATTTAAACAAAAAGTTCAAAGTTCAAAAATATAAAAGCTTTAATTTTTCTCAAAATACACGGTTGTCGTTTAGTGTTATTTTGTGCAACGGTTTTGTAGTTTCTTTGTTTTTTTATGTTTTTACGGGAAACGTGAAACCAATTGAATTGGCTTGGATTGGATTGTGTATGAAACAATAAATAAATGGATGAGAGTGTCGTGAAAATTTAGGAAGCTTTCAAATTTCAAACTTTGTCCATTACTTGAAGCTTGAAGTTGCACCGGATTTCTTGAATTTGGTGAAATTGAGACATGAGTTTTCATTTAGGGGCGGATTCGGATTCGACTTTGTTGTTTTTTTGGATTGATGAAACTGTCGTTATTCTGTTATGTTTTGTGTTTTGTGTTGCAGAGTTGTACAGTGTGAAGTGTAGATTGTAGAATGTAGAGTGTAGAGTTTTGGACGGATAACGACAATGATTATGAGAGAAAGTTGTCCAACAGTCTGATGTTTTGCACATTTTGCCACTGTCGTTCTCCTTGTCATTGGCATTGTCGTTGTTGTTTTCGTTTTCGTTGCTTGGACTTGGATTTGGATTTGGAATTTGGACCTTCATTCATTCAAGTTGGAGTCGGACTTGTGTTTAGTATTGGATTGGAGACGCACGTGTGTGCTATAGTGTTTTGTTGTGCTGAGTTGTGTAGACGGGCGTTATTGCCATTTGCTTGTTTCACATTATCCATTATCTCGGAAATTACACGAGCCAGCAAACCTTGACGAGAAAAGTATAATGGCCATCGGCACAAAAAGAAACAAAATCCATCAACCCTCCCGTGGATTTTGTTTGTTTCTCTCTCTCTCTCTCTCTCTGTTTCTCTCTCTGTTACAGCATCAACTTTCGTCCAGATCCATCCAACTCGATCCTCTCTTTCGTCTTTCGTCTTTCGTCTCGCGTCTGTCTTTATCCATTCAGTGTGGACTTGGACGTGGACTTTTAGATCTAGTTCCAGATTTGGATTTGGATTCTTTTTTTTATGGGAGAACAACTTTTCTCCTTTTCTCTTTTTCTCCTTTTCTCACTTTCACTCACTGCCATGTTTTTTCTATGCTTCGTCATCCTCGTCCTCACTCTCAGCTCTCAGCTCTCAGCATCAATATCAATATCAATATCAGCACTAGTGCTGTGTTGAGTTTGGAGTTTGGACAATGAAAATGGCAAGCAGATCCAGATCCACAACTACAGTTGTATACAATGACAACTATTTACAACTACAACCATTTCCATCTCTCTGAACTCAACTGAGAGATCCAAATGGAAGAAAAGAAAGAAAGAAAATGACTAATGTTTTATTACTCAATACTCGATTCGATTCCATTCGATTCGATACAACAACAGAATGAAACAAAAAACAAAAACAACAGCAACAGTGTAAAACACATTGTAAATTCCAACAAAAGCAACGCCAACGTACAAAACACAAAAAAGTATTTAGAAAGAGAAACGGAGAAAAAGGAAAAAGGGCAATGAGTTACAAAGAAAACTCGTCACCATTTCTCTCTCTTTTTGTTCAGTGTTTAGCCTTTAGCTCCTCTTGTTTACTTTTTTTAATACTTTCTTTGTTACTGTTGATTGCTTAAAAAAACAAAGGAAATTAGATTGGTTCTTTTATAAATTCTTTTATATAACTTTAATTTTCATCCAAAACAAATATTCGTATTATTCATTGTTCATTGTTCATTGTATAAAATTTTCAAATGCTGTTAATTCCAAAAGCAAGGTCATACTTTTGATTATTGACATTACAGAATTATTGTGGTTTGTGGTGTTTTCCAGAATTGTTAAAAGTTGAGACTTTATACAAACTTTTCTAAATAATAGAAATTACAAGAGGAAATGTTGTGCATTGTGCATTGTTAATTGTTAATTGCTTTTCTAACCAATAAGTGTATAAAAAATGAAGGTGTACATTTTGTAACGTGGTGAGTGGGGAGATTTGTAAATAAATGCATAGACAATGAACAATGGTAAATACTGAATGGTAATTTAAGAGGAGAGAGACAAATGTGTTGCTGTTGGTTTTGGTTTTGGTGTTGTGTGGGAGTTGAGATTGCACTTTCCTTTAGAGTCCCTTAAATACTTGTGAATGAATGAGGAATGAGGAATGAAGAATGAGGGAGGAGGGAGAAGATTGTTGATGGTCTGACATTTGTACGCGTCTCTTGTACTAGACAAGAAACAAGTTGTAATGTATTCAGTATTCACACGTTACAAATTGCTGGATACAAACTGCACCTGGAGCCTCCTGTCTCCGACAGAGAGTCTGTACTATTTGCGTACATAGAGTTTCAGTTAGTTGATTCATTCCCTCTGTGTGACTGTGACTCTGTTTTCCCCATTCTCCATTCTCCATATTGCATCCTCATCCCACATCCTGCATCGATCCATCCTCAACCACTGTCATCTTTATCAAAATCATTGTCTTTATACTTCACACATGCACGAGAATGTTGAACGCTGAACGCTGAACGTTGAACGGCTTTTCTGGGAAATCTTTTAAGCAGTAAATAGTCAAAGCGTGTCGTTGGAGCTCTTTTGAAAATTTTTGCTGATTGGTTGGGTTTCTAGATTCTGGATTCTGGATTCTGGATTCTAGATCCGGATTTGAGATTTGGGATTTTTCATCCCATAACTTTTTACTTTGCACTTTGTGGTAGATGTTTAGTTGAGAGTTGAGATGTTTCATGGAAGAGTGAGAAAACTGGATCTGGATGGAGTTGAGAGTGAGAAAGAGAGAGATCCATGCAGAGCTATTAATACAACTCAGAAATTTGAAGGAATTCATTTATAACGCAGTATTTTAATCAGCAAGATTGTTCCTCGTCCTCCTTTTCCCTTTCTTTCTTTCTTTCTTCTTTCTCGCCGCTCCCGACTTTCATCTCTGTACTCTGTACTTTTGTCATCCTTGGCATTTGGCGTCACTGGTGCTGGAATCCCCTTTTCCTTTGTCCTTTGTTTGGTTTTTATATCTTATATCTACGGGAAACGTTAAAAGTCGATTGTCTTTTGCAAAAAGCCTCCTTTCTTTCTTTTGTCTAAATTTGGTAGAGCAACAGTAGACGTTAAAAGTTAAAAGTACATGTACAAAACTCGGCTCCGCTTAATTCAAACTCAAAACTCCAAAGAATTAAGCTACAACAACTTTAGTTCCCGTTCCAGTTCCAGTTCCAGTTCCAGCACACAAAATATAAAAAATAAAAATGTACCACATTAGCAACACCATTATTGTTATTGTTATGAGTCCAAAATTGATTATTATTAGGTATACTTTTTACTTTTTAATTTAATTTTATTAGAGTAAACTTTTTCTTTTTTTTTAAATAAATTGAATCTTTTTCCAAGTTGTAACTGAAGTCTAATACAGATATAAAAAGCTAGAGTTTTGTAACAGTTCTTAAAATAGGTCATCGGTCATCCGTCATTAAATTGATTATATGGATAAAACGAGTACAATTTTTAGATAATGTAAATGATTGTTCTTTGATAAAATTCCTAGTTCCTAGTTTCCACTTTCAGTATTTTTATTAGAAAAACGGAAAGGAATTATTAAGTAAAAGCTTGGCATTCTGTAGCCTGTACGTTTTAAATGGTTCAGTTTTCACTGCTCATTGTTCGTGTTCAAGTTTTATCCTGATGCTCGTTCCAAGTTCCAAAACACTCGAATAGAGAAACTCGAATAGAGGGAAAAGGATGAATGAGAGACCAGCGTCGGAGTTGAGGATTGAGAACGGAAAAGAGAGAGAGAGAGTTTTGAAAGGGAGGAAATTGTGACATTTTGTTGGTGAAGGGTCATCCGTCACGTGGGCTCTAGAGACTGCAGACTTGAATTTTCAGATGGATGGATGGATCTGGATCTGGATCTAGTTCCTTCTTTTAAAATCCACGCTTCTACTTTCACTCCTCTCTCTATTCTAGATTCTACACTCTGCACCGTAATGTATAATGCTCATATAAAAATGCTCAACTGTAGACCGTAGACTGTAGACAGAAGACTAAAGACTAAAGAAGGGCAATTTCATGTCATGGCCATTTCTGCCCTCTCTTTCTTTTTGTTTGTCTCTTTCTATATCTTTTCCACCCCTCCAAAAAAAATGAACAAAGTGTTGCTCAAGTTTGTAATGCACTTTTCTCTCTTCTTTCTCTGAGAGGATGAACGGTTGAATGTTGAATGAATGAATCACGCACTGTCATTTATTTGTACATAAATTATCCATGAATTTTGTACATATGTTATGTTTCAAAATTTTACTTGTGTTGTGATGAAAATATGATAAAAATTCCAATTTCCATCATTTGGCGCCAGAAGTCAAGCCAAAAGTTGACCATTGACCACATGTTTTATATGTACAAAAATAAAAATATACATGATATCTACAATCTACGGGAGTTTTTGGTTTTTGTGGTTTGTGGTTTATGAAAAATGAAACAATTTCCTTGTGGTGTTTGGGGGTAGAAAATATGAAATAGAAAGTACATGGTTGTGTGGAATATGAAATTGAGCATGGAAAATGAGAAAGGGTGTAGAAATTGTAGAAAGTAGAAAGTGTAGAATAAAGCAAAGAGTGGAGAGTGGAGAGTGGATCAGCGGGTAGCGGACTGTGTAATTAATTATTAGAAAATTAGAGTTTTATGCTCGCCTATTAATCTCATTATGTACAGTATGCATTCGTCTTTTAGCAATTGCTTCGCTTTGCTCTTCCCATTCCCAGTTTCAGTCCGATTCGGATTCGTATCCGTATTTGTATTTGGCTCCACTAATGAATGAATAAATGAAATGGTGATTAGTTCTACTTCTGCATCACACACACACAAAATACAATATACAACACTTTGTAGACAGTACAATATTAGATAATATTTCCAGCACAGTCACTTAGACAAGAGACATTAGATTTCCCCATGTTCTTTGTCATCATGATCATCTTTGTTATTGTCCTCTTGTTCACAGTCAGTCGCCCTCTTGATTCAAAATTCAAACTCAAATTCATATTCAAATTGTACACGGGAAATAATCACAACACTTTCCACTTACGATTAGCAGCCTCTGAATTGTAAATAATCCAAGATGTACAATTTGCAATGTATCCTTGTCTGTTGTCTGTATTTACTATTTACTAAAATGTATGTGTATATTGTATACATGCATTTAAATGAGTATCCCACTGTGACATCAGAGTGACAATCTACACGACACAAAATACACAAACAACACAGAGGAAAGGCGCAAGACACAAGACACAAACCAAGATAAATGTCAAAACTTGTGGTAATCTCTCTAATTTAATCAAAAGTATCTAATATCTAATATCCACACTACACTACGCACCACATGAGCAGAATATATACAAAAGATAGAAACTAAGCACAATGTGTCAAACTCTAATTTCAAACCCACAGTCAAAGTCAAAGTCAAAGCCTAAAGAATTTTACGCTTCATATAATGCTTTCAATTTTCAACTAGGATACACGCGTGTTTTATTGCACATTATTATAAATTATAAGCTAAACTCATTATTATTAGTAAAAATTAAACTAAACTCACAAGAATTTGGTGTTTGTTTTTTTAAGGGAAGCCTGGTTTATTTATTGTAAATAGTAAACAGTATTTGTATTTTGTATTTTGCATCAATTATCGATCTGTCGTGAATCTTAAATCGTATCATATTTGTCAAATTCTGCGGAATCAATTTCCATGTTTAGGATTTGAAATGCAAAAAAGTGATGTTTTTCATGTTCTTCATAAAAAATGATGATTGTGAGAATGAGAGAGACTGGAGACTGGAGACTGGAGACTGGGGAGTTGAAAGTAATTGAAAAATAGGGAAATTTCCATGTATTGAGTATTGACACTCTGCATTTTGCATTCCGCTCCGTCCTCCGTTTTAAATTCTACATTCTACATTTTTCCTCTATTTGTATTTGTATTTTGATATATTGGTGTTGATGTTGATGTTGACGTTGAGAATGTTGGAATTTGAAATACATGGAAACGGTCATGTTTGATATTTGATGTTGTGTGTTGGGAGTTGCAGATCAATTACAGATTAAGATTAACAGCTATTCCCGATTCCGATTCTCATTTCTCAATTTTCAATCCTTGTGCATTGTGCACTGTGCATCTCGCGTTTGAAATTTACAGTCGACAAAATGGACCATTGACAATCGATAAAACGTCTAAATTGAATTTAGTACCAGGAAAAGCCAACATCAAAATCAAAACCAATGGGAATTGCAAAAAGGATCGACAAACGACAAACGATGTTGTAGTAGTAATCGATTTGCAGAAAAACATGAAAGCAGATTGAAAACTTGTCACATTAAACTAGATTCTGGATTCCAGGACGAATTTGTATAATGTATGTTATCGTCTCTTAATACTTAATATGAAAAAATTTGGGAGAGTTTCAGAAGTGGACTAGTTATTCGATACTTGCTGAAAGTAGCCTGGTCTGGAATTTGATTCCATTCCATTTGGCTCAATTTCCCTTCCATTTCCAAAATGTTTTCTATTCTCTATTCATATTCATGCTTCATGCTCCTCCACTCAGAAACATTACATGCATTTTTACAGTTTATAGTACTTTTCTTCTTCTTTATCCAAATTACGACTCCCTGAACTTAGAATTCTGAATGTGTCAGAGCCAGAAATAAAAAAAGAAAAGAGAAACTCAAACGCACATTTAATATTTCATAAAACAGACAACAGACATCAACTACAAACCCATTTCATTTGTTTCTGTATGTAAAGTGTACGGAGTACATGGAAAATAGAAAAGAGGGGATGCAAAATACGGAAATTATGATGCATAACAAAGTACAAAGTTTGTGTACTGCGTACAGACTACAGACTACAAACAGATACATTCTATATTTTACAAGTACTTGTACTGATAAAAATCCATCCTCTTCCCCCGTTCACCCGCAACTCGCAGTTCGCAAATGTATGTAAATGTAAATATGTCGGAAGTTGGATGTTGAACGCGCGCGTCGGATGTCGGATGCGGTTTGTTATCTGTTATCTGTACGCTGCAAGAGATAGTGTGAGATACTACAATGTATTTAGAATATAGATACTATAGTGTAGTATTGTGCATTTCTCCTCGCAGTTTTGTCCCTTCCCATAAAACAGAAACCCAACCACAAAACTGATTTGTGGAAATAGAATAGAATGTGCGTAGATGGTAGATAAGGAAAAGTGGATGGATAAACGGGATGTACAATGTACAATGTATATTATATAGTGCGTCGTGTGTGTATTACACACTGTACATTGTACATTGTACATGCTATTGAATTGAATTTTGACTCCAGACTCGAGTACCCATCCCAAAGAATCAGCCTCAAGATAATATGAATGCCAATACGGACAGATGAGTAGATGTACATGTGTACAATCTAAAGTGTACAGTGTACAATGTATAGCCAATAAAGTTGTGCCTTTTCTTTTGCAAAAAGTCCCAAAAACCCCGAAAATTCCACACTCCTTTTTCTTTCACGATGCGACAATAGATAAGAGATAAGAGATAAGAGATAGGAGATGGAAGATAGAAGATAAAAGATGGATACATCAGTGATAAAGGAGGAGAGGGAAAGTCAAAATGCAAAATACAATAGAATACAAATACAAATACAACGCGGATTACGGAAATGCAGAATCTGTACAAAGTACAATGTGAACTGAACATTGAACACTGAACACTGAACACATTTTCAATTTTCATGCACACATTCAGATTCTACATTCTAAAAGAATTTCTACTGGAGAACTTGTTTCTTTTTTTTATATTCTTTTGGTCCTTTGGATTTGAATTTGGAAAGTTTCCAGTTTTTAGTTTCTAGTCTTCAGTCTCCAGTTTTTGCACTTGTGGTTCAGTTTGAAATTTCAAATTTTGTTTATATTTTATATGCATCAGCATGTACAATGTACAATGCAAAGATAAAAGATATGTTTAATGCGTTTTTGATGGCTATCTTGAGAGGGGTATATATATTTATCTGTCCTTCCATTCTTCTATTTCTCGTATGCGGTTTCCGTTGCGGAAATTGAGGAAATGACAAGTAGGAAATGCAACTCCCTCCGGCGATCTGAAAATTCAAATCCAAAAATACTTTTTATCTTGTATCTTGGAGAATTTGAAAATCTTAATAGAAAAATGATTAAAAATTATTGTGTATTAATCACAAAGTAGATATTAAATATTATTCTCTTGTATTGAAAAGATATGTTGAAAATGGTAGGTTTTTTCTACAGGAATTCTGATAAAATTACAATGAGAGATGAAATCATTTTTCCGCTCGGTCTTCTGTATTGTAGATATTTTACGTATGTTTTCTATAAAGAAAGAGCTTGTTTCTTTCTCCTGCTCATACTCATAATAACACAAATACAGGATGGATAGACAACAGAAGATGGCTACACAAAAAGAAAGAGTAAGCAAAGGCAAAGGAAAAGTAAAAAAGAAGATCCTTTAATCTCATGCTGTCTGTTTAAAAACATGTTTGTTATTTGCAATATACCGTACACCGTCCACCGTTCTTTTTCTGTTCTTGTCCTGGGTTTCTAAATGATTCCTGTGCATTTTTGGGGTTCTGTTTCTGATTCTGCAGAGGATGTTTTTTTTCTGTTGTAGTTGGTAGAGAGAAAGCTTTAAATTCTTATGAGAGAAAGTAAATACATCTACGTTCGATAAAAGACATGCTGCACATATTGTAGATTTTTGCTCCGTATCATGTAATACGAATACAGAATACATATACGAGTACGAATACGAAGGTTAGACAGACCTCATGACTCGTGTGCTGTAAACTGTAAACTCGACTGAATCTGAATCTGAAACTGTAACTGTAAACAGTAAACATGTAGAATGCAAGTAGAATGTAGAGTTAATAATGTCGTCATCTTCTGTCTCCGTTCTCCTTTCTTCTTTTTTGTTTTTGTTTTGTCTACTATTTTCTTGTACATATTTTGTCTCTTCATTCTCCATCCATTGGAAATTCAAATACGCACATTCGAATTTCCACCCTTTTCACTGAAAAGTGTACAGAATACAGAGGACACAAGAAAAAAGGGAGATGCAGAAAATGCGTCTAGATTCTACATTCTACATGTTGCTCCTCTTCTTTCCATTTCCTTTGACAAAGACGTGTCTTTTTCAGAGTTGTCTCATTTCTCGTTTGTTTTTTCCCGTATTCATGAATCCTCTGTTGGTTCTTGTTTGTTGTTGGCTGTTTGGATTTAGATTTGGATTTGGATGTTGAATAAAGGTGAGCGAGTTGTTTGTGAAATCATGAGGGCGGAAAATTTATTTTTATGACAAAGCATGTACAATATTATACAATGTACATTGTACAGTGTACAGTGTTCAGGGCACAGGGAACATCGAGCAATATCATTTCCTTTATTTTTCCCTCCATCTCATATCATTCCATTTCCCATTCGATTCCATTCAACATTCAACTGTCTTGTGTTCTTGTGCCGTGTGACTTGTGTGACTATTTTCCTTGCTCCTTGGCTTTCCTTTCCGTTCGATGACTGTACATTTTGCCTTTTGTACTTATCGACAGTATAAACATTGAGCATGAACCATATGAACAAATTTTCCTGGAGATTTCTGGTTTCTGGTTTGTACTTTTTCTTTGCAATTTGCAATTTGCTCCTTTTTTGATATCAGTTGAACTTGAAAATCCAATTCAAATTCCATCACTGATATTTCCTTTTTTTTAGAGGTTTAAAGATAGTTTTGAAGTAAATAACGAATTTATTTCATCATTTATTAATATAAAATTCAAATTCTCAAGGCAATAATAATTGTAAACAGTCTTGAATAATAATTATTATTACTGTTTTTTAAGACGACAAAAATACTTAACTTTAAATGTCAAATGGAAGAAAGAAATATCTTCTATTAAAAATTAAAAGTTTAAAAGCTGAAATGTTTTAGTGGGAAAAGAAGGTGAAGGTTGGAGCGTTGAGTATTGAAATTGAAATCGAAATTGTGGAATGAGGAGTGAGCACACGTGTGTAAAACACTTTGAGGATGTTGATGTATTATTTTTCAAAAGTATAAAGTATGGCATATAAAAGCTTTAAAATGTACAATGCAATGCACAGTGTATAGTGTACAATGTACATGTACATTGTAGATATTTCAGAGTGGATTGTACTCTAAACTCTAAAAAAAAAGAGGAAAGAAAATGGGAGAGGGGAGGAGAATTTTAAGATCCAAGGATTCAAATTCAAGGCGTTGTAATGTAAATGTAAATGTAAAATGCAGTGAAATGAATGAATGAATGAAAAAATGGGTAGATGGATGAAAGTGAATGTGAGTATTTATATGAGAGAGAATGAAAAATGATGCTGACTTAAGCCAAGGCCTCATCTTCATCTTTTTTTTTCTTCTTTTTTTTTCTCTCTGTTCCTCTTCCTCATATCATGTATAAAGTATAGTTGTAGCATCGCATATACTTGCATTACGGCTTTTTGAAAAAGTGAGTTGGATTGAACGACTCTAGAACTCTAGAACTCTAGACTGAAAACTTGAGCTCAAATATGAACTATCTCGATCCTGGATGCATTCTTTTATTCTCGTATGGGTATGCGTATTATTCGTATATAATGTATGTCATATATATGGATGCATATAGCATTTAGGTACGTGGGAAATGAAATGATGATTCTTTTTCCTTTTCCTATTTTATTCTTCCTGTTCGATTTTGGTGTTGGTGTCGGCGTTTGGGTCGATGTTAGAAAAGAAAAAAAAGAGTTGCTTGGTTTGGTTTGGTTTGGTTTGGTTTGGTATGGTTCCGTTTGAAATTGGAATGATGATGGTCCAACATCCAACATGTTCCTCTACGCACCTCTACCATTGGATTTAAACTGGATTGGATTGGATTTGGATTTGGATTGGGATGTGAACTTGGACCATGCTCCATGCACCAACCATGTCATGGCATCTCAAAATCTAAATCTGGAATTTTTCTGTCTAACATTTTCTTTTAGGTTCCAACTTCTCTGCACTCTACCCCTACATTCAGTATTTGACACGTGAGTCTTCTGCCTTGTGAATTGTGAAAATGTGTCTCTGTAAAAAGACGCACACACATGAAATATTGAAGTATCCTCAAACTCCTCATGAGGAAAAGGATCCTTGTCCCATCTCTTTTACCCGAATATTTTTCAAGAGATACCCCCCTCATTTATTTTATTTTCTATCTATGTTTTACTCCTTTTTACTTTTTACATACATGATAGATGTAAAATGTATCACATGCTAAAAAAAGATCTTGTTCATATGCTAAAAAATAGGAAGCGGATACACATTTTGTCATGCTCATTAATTCCATTACAATTCCCACTCAATCATTTACTACCAAATAAATGAACAAATTCAGGTGTAAAGGCAGACTGGATCAAGAGTTCTTTTTCTTCATGAGATTTTTGCTTGAATAATGCACTCTGAATTCTGAATATATCACTGTAAAAAAAAAAGTTAAATTTTTTATGCGAGTAAAAAAAGAACAAAGTAGATAGTCTTGAAAGCGCGGTTTGGTTTGAACAGTGTGATTTTTTTTGGTTTTTTAAAAATTTAAAATTTCAAAAAACTTTTTCAAAAAAGTTGTGATTTTTTTGAAATTACTATTATTAATTAGCAATTTATTTTATATTTGATAGTTAAAATTGTTTAAAAAGGAAAGATGAAAGAAAGTTCGTGTAATAATAAGATAGTTTGTGCCAGACATAAATTAATAATTATCCATTTCAAAAATTTACAGATCCACCACAAATTGTCGAGAGGCCGAAAGACCAAAAAGTTCGAGTGGGGTCCATCGCCACATTTTATTGTGTTGTCTCGGGTGACCCACTTCCCACGGTTCATTGGAGGAAAAACGGGAAAAAATTGAGTACGGTCCATTCCAGAATTGTCATAAATACTTACGGTGGGACTGCTATGCTCCGGATTGAACCGATTAGACACCAACGAGATGATGTAAGTTTGTTTTTTTTCTTTTTTTTATAATAAATAGTAATAAATTAAAAAAGTATAGTATAAAAATACTATAATAATAATTATTATTATTAGTATTATTATATTTCTAAAAAGAATTATTCATCAATTTCATTCCTGATACCATTTATTAATAAATATCCTGTGTATTTTTGTTTTTTGTTGACAGGCTCAATATGAGTGTATGGCTGAGAATGGAGTTGGTGATCCGGTGACAGCAAGTGCAAATTTAACAGTCTTTGCAGGTTAGTGTCCGTTTTCATTATATTTTTGTTTTATTAAATCAGCATTTTTTTTCAGCATCCTTCATCCTTCATCTTTTATCATATTAACAAAAAAGAGATGGAGAGTGTAATTTTCTCACTCAAAATGGACGACATTTTGGTCGTATCTGGTCATAGGTCTCAATTTTATTATTATTATTATTATTATTGTCATTTATTGGTCATGGAATCGACTTTTGATTTTATTCTATTATCATTATTATAGTACCGTACTTTTTCTATATCATATAATATATATTATGGTTCAAGAGGAAGATGATCATCATATTTCATATTATATCATATTATACTATCTGAAAGCTATAGTATCTAGAACAATGGATGTCAATATGAAATGGCAAATGGGATAACCGAGTCAACTGTCACTCTGATAAATACAGCAAAAAAAAGAGAGTAAAAGTGAAGAGTCAAGTCCAAAAAGTCAGAGACTAGAGAAGCAGAAATTTCAGCTCCCGTTATCCAATTTAACGCGTGTCCGTTGTCCATATTTATTAAACCGTGTCAATTATAAAATAATATCATTTCATTACATTTCTCTTCATGTGAAATGATGGGATGTGATGTGATATGATACAATTGAATTGACTCTCAAGTAAAAAATTCCAAGTCTCGAGTTTTCTAGTTTTGTGCCTGTCATTTTGGATTTTAGAAAATATAGTTCCAGTTCCATATATATCCACTTTTCTCCAATTACACTCTCCAATTTAATTTCAACAGTCAAAAAAAAAGAACTGTTCACTGTCCATTTCTCTCTCTTCTACTTTTCAGTCTCCAGTCAGTTTGACTGGACGATGATCGTTGATCGTCCATTTCACATTTGAAATGGCAAAACGGAAAAGTAGACTGTAGACACCACCACAAAATCCTGATGGAAACTTTTCAAACTTGAAACTAGTGCAAAATCCAAAAATATCAGATAATGATATTTTATCATGTATCATCAAGTTGGAAGTTGGAGAGAAATGAGTGTTGAATGATGAGTCATGAACATTGGGGATTTTATTAAACATTTTCTGCAGAAAAAGGGGTTTTCAAAATTCTACTACTTTTATATTATATTTTATATTATGATACGACATGTAAAAAAGTCGTTTGAAAATTTTCCGTTGACAAGTTGCGTTTTGAAAATGTCTGTCTCGTCTTTTGTGTGTTGTGTTGTGTTTTGTATTTTGTATTTTGTACAAACTCTAAATTTGATCGTTAGTCACGAGTCACGATTCAGCCGGGTTCTTGTTCACATTCATGTACATATCTACAGATATCCAGATATTTCAGATATCCAGACAGAGGAGAAAAGAGGAGATGGATTGTGGATTGTAGATGTGTCGTTTGTCCTCTCTGGTTACTGGTTATATTATCCAAGTATTTGTAGCTACATGTGTATTTTATATTTCATATTTGTCCCCATGTTTCATAATATAAAGTACAAAATATGAAATGTAAAATGTACAATGGGAATAGATAGAGAAAAGCTACATTCAAAACGTGTGTGTTTTACATGCTGCATGTGCTCATATTACATAATATTACATAATATTTCCCGGAACAAACGATGAAAAGGAACGAGTGAAGAGTGGAGGAGGGAACCGATCGATGATTTCTCATCAGACTAAAATGCCTATTGTCCAGGACTGAAAATGGAAGCCGCTTGCACTCTCTCTTCCTCTCTCTCTCCCTCTCTATCTTTTGCTCCTTGTCTCTTTTTTTTCTATCTATTTTGAGGAGGATCCGCCACAATCCTTGACTACTAAAAAGTACAAATAATAATGAAAATGAAAAGAAAAAGGCAACTATTAACTATTAACTTTTGCTGCAGAGTCAAGAACTCAAGAACTCAAGAATCTAGATTCTAGATTCTAAAAGGTAGAATCCAATTGTAAATCTAAAACTAAATCCAAATTCCAAACCCAGAGTCTAATAATAAAACATTATATTGTAGAAAAAGTAGTTCATAGTTCATTTCTCAGTTGTCAGGAGTCAGGATTAGGTATTAGTTATTAGTCAAAAGTTAAAAGTACCTGTTTTATTTATGGCATTAGCTTGTAGAATAATAATAG
Organism: Sminthurinus signatus; assembly: GCA_019776565.1. Taxonomy (NCBI): domain Eukaryota; kingdom Metazoa; phylum Arthropoda; class Collembola; order Symphypleona; family Katiannidae; genus Sminthurinus; species Sminthurinus signatus. The sequence continues at coordinate 29,328 of JABASP010000092.1, forward strand.
TAATTTTTATTACATATTTTGGAGCTAATAATAGTAATAAGTAATAATGATAATATTTTTGCATGTGTGTTATTCATCCTAAAATACAATGTACAATAGATTGGAGATTTAATGTATCTACAATCTACAATCTACATGAATTTTATGTATTACACATAACACAATGAAACTTTTATTAATGATTGAGGTTTGAGGTTCAAAAGTTATTCATTCATTTATTTTATGTTTCGTGTTTCATGTTTCGTGTCATGTCATGCCACTCGTCTTTTGTCATTCAACATTGAACACTGAACACTGAATAATGAAAGGGATGGAAAATGGAAACTTGGTCTTTGTACTTTTTTAATTGTTGAGACAGAAACAGAGACAGAGACAAAGAAGTATTCTGATTTCTGACTCTTCCTTTCAAATCCTCTTTTGTAACTTTTTGTATCCTCGTACATCGTATAATTTTATACGAGCCATTAATTTGTGATAGGTATTTTTATTTGAATAGTAGTACAAGTATGTTCAATGTCTATGTATCATTCTATCTTATTATCATTATTATACATAAGACATAATACATAGGCTGTATGCTGCTCCATTTCTTCCGTCTCTTTGTCTGTGGTTGGTTTCCTTGTTCCTTGTGTTTAATAATCAAGCGTCAAGTTTGTATTAGTTTTTTATGACGTGCTTCCTCTCAAATTATTCCCTTGTTTATTGTATGTTGTACCTATGCTCCTTCCTCATTTTCCTACATCGTACAAATGTGTGGAGTGTGGAGTTTGGAACAAGAAAGAAAGCAGAAAGCAGAGGAATGACACAAATTTCTGTGTCTGATTTTGAACTAGTAAATGGTAAATAGTAAATAGTAAAAGATGGTGGGTGGTGAAATGTTGGTTTTATGTTTTATGTGACCATCTCCATTCTCCATCTTGACATCCACAATCCACACTAAACATTTAATTGTTGTCTGTTGATGTTGTCAGCTTCTCCTGTCTCCTGTGCTGAAAGCTGACAAGGAACAAGAGTGAAGAGTGAAGAGTGACATGTATGTAATTTGCAAGTTTATAGTGTCATAAAATGTTCTGACATGATGTCAAATGTCAAGAGTCAATACAATTGGCACGTTTTAATTCCCAAATTCCAGATCCAAATCCAGAATTATTTGCAAACTAAAACCTCAGCCTTCACTTTTATATCTTGTACTTGACTCTTTTTGTTGGTCAGTAGTTGAAATTTTTATCTCTGTACTCGCTGTACATTTAATTGTTCTTCTGACCTTGTATTATGCAAGAATATTAATTGTTGTTGTTGTTGTTATTATTATTCATCTGTAATCTACATCTAAAACGTATCATGCTTCAAATTAGCATTTAATCAAAGATCCAAGTTTTGAAATTAGAGGAACTGATTTCAATTGTATTATCATCATTTTCTAGGATTTCCTTGTACATTGTATTTCATATTTTGACAAAGTTATATTAATGGGTATAGTTGTGTAATGTACAATAATAATAACATAGTTTAAAGATGCTATATTTTGAGTGTTCGATTTTGATTTTAGATCTAGATTCTAGATTCTAGAATCTCTACAATTTGAGATTCTTGAACTTGGAATTTATTATTTATTCCGTATAAATAATAATAATAATTGAATAATTCAAAATTCGAATTTGAATTTGAATTCATATTCGTATTTCGAAAGGCTTTGAGCATTGAGCCTTGAGTTTTAGTTTTAGTTTTGGTTTTGGCTCAACTAAATACTATTATTTCACATGTAACTAAAAGACATGAGAGGGAGTTGATTTGACTGTGAGAACTGAGAACTGAGAAAAGTTTGTGAGGAACTAGAAAGTTTCCTTCTCTTTTCCATCATACGTCGTATATCGTACATGTCATAGAACATTGAACATAATAATATAGTATTTATACTATCAGTTGTGAGTATTATTATGTATTATTATTGTACCATGATATTTCTACTTTGTACTTTAGACTTTAGACTTGTGCATATCAAAGTTTGAATTTGGAATTATAAAGTTTCTCATCTTCTTAATTCTTAATATTTCAAGTTTCTCTTCTCAAGTCTCAACTCTGTCTCTCTCACTCTCTCTGCTCGGTATTCTCTTTACTCTTTCCTCTGAACTCTGAATGTGCAACAGCAGCAAAGCTTAGAAATTGAAAACTAATTCATCAAAATTCAAAAGCTTATGGAAAGCTAAAAGAGCCAAGAGCAGCTTAATCACAGTGTATATTATATTACATAATATATTATAAAAGTAGTAATAATAATAATAATAATACTTAATTGTAATAATATTAGTTACAGATTAATTGTTAAAGGTAAAGGTAAAATGTATTCGATAATATTAAGTAAGTATTATTATTACTAAAACGTCCATATTCCATATCTATAACAAAGACATTTGCAAAATATTATCGTTACTTTTGTCTTTTTTAAATAGTAAGGAAAGGTTTATGTGTGATTACTGATTGTATAATATCTAATTTCTATAGTCATTATGATCATTCTCGTTCCAGCTCAAAGCTCAATGTTCAATGTTCAAGGCTCAATTTCGTTCAAAATGGCAATGTCTATGGAAATAATAGTACTTTTGTCTTTTGTGTGTGTATTGTGTATATGCAGTATGCATGTACGTACATGGGGAAATTTTGCCTAGAGAAATGATAAAAGTTGGCTCAAACGGGAAACAATCTCCAATCTACAAGCTTTCGACTAGATATAAAAGTGGTCATTTAAGAAGATCACACAGGGAAAAATAGACGAAAGATTTGGAACAAGGAATGAAAAGAGGGAAAAGTAGAAAAGTAGAAACCCAAATCCCTTTAAATGGCAAACAATTCAGCTCAGCTCAGCTTTCAAACTGGCACTGGAACTAGAACTGGAAGTTCCAGTTTCAACTCCAGCTCGAACATTCACCAAAGAAAAAAAACCCGTTGATCTGAATCCTTCTTTGGCTGACTTGACTTGAGTTTTTACTTTTTAGTTTTGGCTTTGACTTTAGGTTGAGCTTTTTGGGGTTTGAGTTTTTACGACTAAACGAGAAGGAAATGACAAAACTCGTCAAAATATCCCCAACTCTCTTGTCATTCTCTTTGTTTGTTTTTTGCATCCTCTTTTATATTTTATGCATAGTCATTTTCGTCAATCCTTCACGTTTGTATTTGTATATTTGTGCTTGCATTTGAATTTGAATTTGAATTTGTGTCTGAATAATACTTGAGATTGTAGATTTTAGGCTTTACTATGTCCCATTTTTATGGGAGTGTGTTTTTGTTTTTATTTCCTCTTGATTCTTGATTCATTTGAGATTTGAGGTCAACTGAGGTCATTTCATTGTTATTGTTGTTTACTTTATTTTATTTGTAAAAATTAGTAAACTAAAAGCTAAACCCATGCAAATAAATGTAGCATTATTTACATTTTTAGTTTCCCCTTGTTTTTTTACTGTCTGAATCGAGGGAAGAAGTAGAATTAGAATCAGATTTCGAATCAGTTTTGACATTTGAGTTTTGAGTTGAGATGTATAAAAAACATTCAAAGTTGAACACAAAACTTTGTCTCGAGTCTAGTGTCTAGAGTCGATACTTGATACGCTTGATTCAACGATCACTGAAGAAAGTGAAAGTGTGAAGAAAAGTTTGGAGAAATGTTATACTTTCTCTTTCTTCCTTGTTTCCAACTTGCGGTCGTGGTGGTCTTTAGAGTTTAGAGTTTAGTCTTAAAGTTTGGAAACTCTGGAAGACTCGAGATTCAAGATTCAAATCTGTTTCAAAGTTGTGGATTGTTTTTCCATTTCTTTTTTTTCACGCATCATTTTACCTACAATTCCAAAATATCTATGTATAAAGTATCAATTGTACATCTTGAGACTTGGATTGTTTATTGTGTTGTGTTGTGTTGTATGATAATATGATAAATATTGAGGGGAAACAAAATACAATACAAAGTGTTGAATGATTTTCCTCTGTTCTAGATTCTAGATATTTTGAACACTGGACTCTAAACTCTAGCCAGTAGATTTTCTATAAAAATTCCATGTAGTGTTTAGTGTTCAATTCTTTTTGCTGTTATGTTGAAAAATTTTAATAAAAATACAAAATACACATTGAACATGGAACATTTGGGAAAAAATGTGGAGACCAGAGACGAGTGAGGCTGGAAAGTGGGAGCTGGAAACGATGAAAGAAACTTTTAAGAGCTGAGAGGACGAGGAGCGAGGAAATTGAAAATGATTTGAAATTTGAAATGAAAATCATAGGCAAAGGAATTTGAGCTGGTTGAGTTGGTACATGAACATTGAGGATTGAACATGTAACATGCTTGTGGTCATTTCATTTCATCTCTTCTTTTTTCCGCAACATTAGCAAAGATGATCGAATGTGGGATCTCGGAATCGGTGGAACTTTGGATCTTGGAACTTGGAACTTGGACGCTGTACATTGTACATTTTACTCGACATGGATGTCGATATCAATATCAATATCCACATCCACATTGCAGTGGACTTCATACTTCAACTCCACATTGCTTCATTCCACTCGATAAGAAATCTATCTCAAATCTAAATTGTGGAATCTAGAGGAGTTTTCAAAATGAATGTCTCCAGTCTCCAGCCTTTCCTTCTTTCTCTTTCTATCTCAACACAGTCCACGTTCAATTACTCCAGCGATGACGATGACGACTCGCTCTTCTCGTCTTGTGGATCGACATGGACTACATCGATTTATTTTTTCTCTCCCCATTTTTTCTCCATAGATATGTTTAAAATTGTAAAGGTCATCATGTCTTCAGTTCCCAGATTCCAGATTCCAAATTTCTACATGAACAAACTCTTGATATTTCCTCACTCGTAGATCGTAGATTGTAAATTGTAGATGTATCGAGTATTGAGTATCAAAAAAAAAGGATTACGATTCCGATGACGGGGAATTCCTCACTCCTCACATTTATTCGGTTATCCATGGTCCATTTCAAGTTTGGATTTTGTATTTCAGATTTCAGCTTTCGGATATCTCGAATGTTGGGAATTGGGAATTTTTGAATCTAGATGGACAATGTACAAAATCCGATACCTGTGAAAAAATATATGTACATTTACAAAAATGGTTAAAACTTTCTCCTCTTAAATCTTGTTTCTTGTACAAACAATTTTTCAACACTCCACACTTCCACACTTGTTTAATTCACTTTGGTGTGGATCCTCATCACTCATCACTTTTCAATTTGGATGTAATAATGAAATACGAGAAATGAGAACATTTCCGACACTGTTAAAGTACAAAGTATTTGATATTTGATATTTGAAGTCGGATGTTTGATGATGTCGGATTTGGGGATGAAAATGACAAAACTTTATACTCTGTTTTTTTGTCAAAAGTACTTTAAAACTAAAGTCATTAAGACAGTTTCATTTTCATAGGGTTTTGTTGTGTGGACTAAAATGTAAAATGTAAAATATAAAACTCGGTGATGATGCTGATGCTGATGCTGATGATGGTGTCGGTGACTTTGAGTTTGTACTTTGAGTTTAACTTTGACTTTGACGACTGGACTAGGTTTTTGGTTTGGGTTTTTGGTTTTTGTGTGTCTTTTTCTCTGTAGGATTTAGAATACAAGTTCCATTGCATTTTCTATTTGACGTTGTACAATGTACATTGGCATTTGAAGTTTGGCATTGCAACACGTCCTGTGAAATCTCAAGTACAAAATGTAGAGTGTAGAATGTAGAATGTATAATGTGGAATCTTGACTCTTGAAAATTCAAAATAGTAAAAGAGAAGAGGGAGGAGGAGGGAGGGAATAGAGAGGGCAGAGCTGTGGAAAATTTGCACAAAATTACCAATGGTACATCCTTTGATCGTTTGATGTCTGTTCTCTTTCCCTTTTTCTCTGTGTTCTTCTTCCTGTTCTTGTTCCCTGTCTCTTTGTGTGTCTGGTTCTGGTTCTGTTTTCTGTTCCCGCCTCAGTGATTGCATTTCGGCATTTCCCTTGTCGTGTCGTGTCGTTTTGTGTCGCGTCGCTTCCTTTCCCTTTGAGCCGTGGCCTATTCTCCACTCTCCGTTCTTTTGTGTGCAGCTCAAGTTGTACATTGTACAAGAACAAGAGTCAGGACTGAGGACAGAGCCTCATTTGCCTTCCCTTTCCTTGACTGGATATTGTGTTTTGCATCTACTGTATCTTGTGTGCAAGTAGAGAAATTTATACATTGCACAGAGCACAGAGTCACAGAGTACAGTCACAAAACAGAAACCAAAACCACAGTAATAATGTACAACAAGAAGAAGAAGATGTTTCTTCTGTCTTTATTTTTCCTCTTTTGTCTCTTTGGTCTTTAAGGAAATGCTTAGCATCTTTCTTCTGCTCCTTCTTCCTTCGTCTTCCTCTTGGATTAGTTTGGATTGGATTGGACTGGATTGGATTGACTAATGTTCTGTCTCTCTCCTTTTATTTAGTATGCACATTTTCCAAGACTTGTTCTGGTTCTGCTACTGATTCAGATTTGAGTTTGGATTTGGATTCCGCTTCTGATTTGATATTCCCTTTTCATGTACACTGTACACTGCACCAGGAAAAAGGGAAAAGGGAAAAGTAAAATTCAAATGCGAATTTAACTTTCTCTACTTTCTTTACTTTCTCTTTGTGGCGTCAGCGGGGAGGAAGAAGAGCAAGAACAAGTGGAAAGTATACCAGAATAAAACCAAGACGAAGACGAATGTCGGTGCAAGTGGAATGTCGGTAAATTGAAATTGTGAATTTGCAAAACGAGAAATTAAGCAAGTAGAGTGTGTAGTGGAGATTTGAGAGTATAGAAACGGGAAACTGATGGTCTGATTCCTGGAAAATACAGGAAATAATGAAATGGCATTTTCCACTTGAAGGTTTTCATGCTCTATTTTTTTATCCATATTTTCTTTGTAGTTTTCCCACAAGACTTGAGACTTGAATTTGAGAGAATTTTATTGTAAATTAGATATAATCTCTCTTCTTGATTCTGGATTATTGAGTCTGCAGATTTGGGATGAAACAAGAAAGATAGAAAACAAAATGCATATAATAATTATTGTGCTCATTTTTACTAAAAGTAAAAAATATCAACAGCAATTTTTATGATATGGATTATGTCCGTATTTTTTATGTTGTATGTATTTTAGCTTTTAATTGCTAGTTAGGATTTGTGATACTCGGAAGTTGGTTCAGTGTCATTTCAAACAAAAGTACAAGTAAATATTTGTATTGTTTACAAACAGTCGGAAATGGGAATCGGTTGAATATACGAGGAAGTGGTGAAGAGTTCAACGTTCAATGTTCAATAGAGAGAAATTGTATAAATATTTGACTGTATTTATGCCCATTTCAGTTTCCATGTTTATCATTTATCATATTTGAAATAATATGGGAATGGTGGAAAAGTGGCAGAGAGAATTTCATCCATCCAGAAAACACAAGGAAAATAAAGGAAACAAACACATTAATAAAGAGTAAAGATCAAATTTCCTTCCTTTTAGTAGTCATTACGAGGATTGAGAGTGTAGAATGTAGAGTTTAGAGTTTTGCTCCACGGGTTCAAGTACAAGTGTATATTGTACATTGTCGATTGTGGTGGTTGGATCGGATCGGATTGGATTTCACTTGAACATGAAACATGAATCCATCTATTCCATTTCATTTCCTATTCCTGGAAGTGGAAAGTGAAAGCGGAAGGTCGTTCCTTCTTCATGTTTCATGTGGATATGATACAATATCATACTTTATATTTTATATTTTACCATGCAAATTCACCCTTGTTTTTCTGTTTGTCTATTTACTGTTTACCTTTTGAGTTAGGAGAGTTACTTTTTTCATCTGTTTGGACTGGTTTTGTGTTGCTTGTGGCATTTCAATTTTCCACTCACACTACTTTTCCACTACTCATGATATTTACTATTATTTACGCATATCAGCTTACAAGTTATTATGTTAGTATCTAATTCTCAAATATTATCTATTGTTTATTATTATTACTTTAAAATCCTGCTTTTTTGAGCACGTGCACAAAGTATCATTTTATTTTCTACTGGTGTTTTTTCCTGAATTTGAAAATTGAACAGGGTTAAGATGTTAAAGGGAGGAGAGAAAAGAGTGGAAATTTCGAATGTGGACTGTCTCAAGTCTGATTTAAGACAAGTCTATAAAGATGTGACTATAGAGATGGAGAAAAGATGGGCTGTTTTCAATTCTTTAGATGTTGATGTTGATATTGATGTGGATGAAGAGGTGGACAATTCTCATCCTCATCTTATCTTTATTCGCAAGTATCCGTCGAAAGTCCGTATCCTGTAGTCTTTAGTCTTTAGTTTCCACTTGCCCTCACTCTTCCATTCTGCACTCTCACGATTAAACATTGATGTGTGTGGATCCATGTAAAATTGAATGAATGTTTTTAACGAGAAATAGAAATTCCAATATGCACGTCCTACTATAATAGTAAATAGTAAATAGTAAAGACGGATACAAATACAGACACGTATAAGGAGCAAGTAGGTATATGATATTTTCCGTAGTGAAGAGTAAAGGACAGGAGAGAAAGTGCATATATTGGAGCAGAAGGTAGCAATTCCCACGAGACTCGAGCCTTCCAAAGAAGAAGTAGAAGAAGGAGGAATTCCAAAGGTTTCGTGTAAAAATAAGAACAAGAACAAGTGGAAGAAGAAAGACGCTTTCTTTCTTTCTTTCTCTTTTTGCCACAGCCGCTGCTTCCACTTTCCACTTTCTCTCCTCTTTCTTTCCTTCCTTTGGTGTTTGATGTGTGTGTGTTTGGTGTGTGTGGAGCAGCCGGCTCTTCTTTTTCATCCTCGTGTTGAATGTGGAATGGTGAATGCTGTTGCTCCTTACTATAAACTTTCCTTTGGACTTTGGTCTTTGGTGGTCTCTTCATGTGTGTCTTAACTCGAAATGGAACTGGATCTGGATCTGGATCTAGAGCTGTGTTGGAACTGGATCTGGATCTCTGTTTTCAGCTCTCTTTCTCTGTTCTCTTTTATCTGATGGACGTTGATAGCCACTTTTCATTTTGATACGCCTTGTCTCTCCCCGTTTTTCATTTTCATCTCAGCTCTCAACTCTCCCAAGCAAACCAAACCAAACGTACACCAAAGGACAATATCCAATGTACAATGTACAACATGTTGGATGTTGGATTGTACAAAATGGAGTAGAGTCCAGTTTCACTTCTTCTTCTTTCTTTACTCCAGAATTCCAAATGAGTCAAGTAACCAAAGGACTCGACCGACGAAGGAACGACGAACTTCATGCTCTATGCATAAAACAGGAGCAAATTTATAAAGAAAAATCCTTTCTTTTTCTTCTTCTTCTTCTGTATCCCGTACTCGTACTCCTAATTGCACTGTACAATGTTGAATGTACAATGTACACGGTGGTTCAAGTTCTTGTCGTGTGTCCTCAGTCCTCACCAGTTTCAATTTTCAACGCTGGCTGGTTCATTTTATTTAGGATCTTCCTTTGATTTTGATTTTGATACGGATATTGGTATTGATGTTGATTTCGACTCTGACGCTGACTTCTTTGAACTTTAACTCTGGAATTTGGGATTTAAACGAGAGACAAGAGACAAGTATTTTTTATATTATGTACAAGTAATTCATTTTACTTTCTCCACGTCTTATTACTTGCGATTTAATTATGTATTTAATTAGACATTAGACGTTGGATATTAGAAATTAGATATCAGTCGCAATGCGGAAGCAGATTAGCTGCTTCTTTTTTTCAAATAAAAGTCTAGAGTCTAGGAAAATCATTTGTGTCATTTGACATTTGAGTACAATTTGAGGCATGAGGATAAATTGTCAAGAATGGAGAATGGAGAAAAAAAAGAGGATGAAAGGGAAATCGAGAAAGCACGAGGCACGAGTGAAAGTGAATAGTGTTTAGTTTCTGTGGTGTATGGTGTATGTTTCTTCAAGATAATAGAAATAGAATAGGAACTAGAAGCAGAGCAAGTTTGACTCCATCTTTTTCTTTTCCATTTCCTTATTAATTAATTATAAGGAAACGGAGGAGAGTGAAGCAAATTAATTTATGAATGTTAAATAAATGTCGTGGAGGAGAAGAATGAGGAAAGTACGCAGAGTAGACTAGAGACTGGAGACGAGAGGAAAGTGATAATATTATGCTAATGACAAAGTACAAACTACAAAATGTTGAGTGTTGAGTGTTGGATGTTGGAGAGATGCGGGTTGAAATATTGAATGTACACTGTACATTGTACATGCATCAACTTTGTATAATATAAAATACAATATAATATCATGGAAGCCTTTCATATTGGATATTGTGTACAGTGTACACAGTAAACATTAAACAGTGTAAAGCGGGAAGAGGAAGAAGTTGAGTGCGTAATGAATTGTTTGGGCGATGGATGAATGTGGGACGTTTTCCTATTCAAGATTCAACATTCAAGTTGTTGCTGTTCTTGTTTGTACTGTTTCCGCAGCGGAAAGAAAAGTTGTGCATTTTCCACAACATTTTGAGCATTTTGAGTAAGCAGTAGAAAGTACAAGATGTGATGCAGTAGTAGTTTTAGTTGGCTAATCTAAGTTGCAAGTTCCAACATCCAAGTTGTTCTTGTTCTGCCTTTTGAATGGTTCCACTCATCATCATGATCATCATGTGGTTCTCTCGTCACTCTTCATTCGTCACTTTTGGTTTGGCTAGCCTTTGGACTGGATTGAATTGCTCCTTGTTTTGTTGTGCCTTCGGTTGGTTGATACCACCATGTATTTATATTTGTATTTGTACAAAAGAGGAGAAGGAGGAAGACGAAGCGGAAGATGACGAGATGCTCGGGCCTGAGCTTTTGCTTTTGCATTTGGTTGTGGTATGGGATGTTAAAGCAATCAAAATGCAATTTTTTCCATCTCGTTGACTCGTATTACTTTTGATGGAGATTGGGTGTCAGACTGTCAGCGAGGAGAAGGAGGAGGGAGTGAGGGAGATGTCGACAGTAGACAGTAGACAGTCGACAGATAGATAGACAGACGGGCAGTCAGGCAGAGACGCAGAGAAGAGAGAAGCACACCCAACGTCCTTCTCGATTCTCCATTCTCCAGTTTTCAACCAGAAAAAGTCTAGATTCTTGTGGATCTTTCATGTTGGTTTTTTTTCATATGTTCTTGTCCTTGTCGTTATCTCCAGTAGCTTAATTCCCGGAAAAACAAAAAACAAAAACTTGCATGGTTTTTTTTTATATATTTTTGCTCTGGTTCTGGTTTTGGTTGTGAGGGAATTCACATTTTTTGTAGCTTTGTGGTTCTGTATTTAGTATTTAGATTTTAGATTATGTTTGTTATTATTTTGTGAAACATTTGAAAATTTAACTCGTCTTTTGGATTTTGGACCTTTGTCGATTTTAAGCTGAAATATGATGGGAAATGGGGATTGAATCATTATTTTCAGTTTCAGTTTCAGTTTTGTGTCATATTATCAACTTTGTACTTTGTAATTTGTAATTTGTAATGATTATATTTAAAGAGAATACTCTATGAACATTTCTTAAGGAAATGAAATACTCATGTATGAACTTTGTACGGATCAATTTGTGAGAAAATCCCATTGACAAATAAGAAAAAAATAGATAAATTTTTGTTTTGAGTTTTGAAATGATCAAGAAAGTATTTTTTTCCATCTTTCAATAAAAACTGGGATTCAAGTCAGTTTAAAGCTGTGTACATAATCTGGTTTGAACTGAAAACTGAAAGGAACTAAACTAAACTGAGCTAAGATGAGATGAGATGAAGGAAGGGATAAAAAAAAGAGCTGCAGATGAATGAATTTCCCTCTGACTTGGATTCGGATTCTGACTCTGGCTCAAACTTTTAAATCGGTACAAAAAAATGTCATAGAGTCAGTTATTTTTTCCTTTATTCCCTTCTAAATTTCTAAATGATTTTTACAGCGGAAGGAAAATCCACATTTCCTTTATGAATATGAGAATTTAAAAGGATAATATTTTGGCTTTTAGATTTGAATTCCCAAAATAATACAGAATACAGACAGAAATATCAGTAAAAAAAAAGAGATGACGATTCTTATTCCGATTCCGAAAGAGCAGAGTTAGAAAGGAAAGGAAGGAAATTTACCACATGAGTTGCCTTTTTCTTTTACACAAAGTACAAAGTACATATGAAATTTGAAATGATATGTGGATGGATGGATATTTAATGTCTTATACCACATCTCAAATCTCATATTAAAATCCACATCTACTTTACTATGGTTATTATTGGTTTTGGGTTTTGGGGTTTGGTTTTCCTCTGTTGTATCATTCGTTGTTTGCCTTATTTTTATAGGACATTCAGTCCTCAGTCCTCAGTTTATCTTTTTTTTCTCCCTTTCCTACAGAATAAATAGAGAATAGAGAATATCAATTTTACTGCCATTGCATTTATTTTTTTCCTCCCTTTTTTTCTTTTTTGATTCAGAATTCAGAAAATGGAAAAGAGGTTTCAGTCCCAGTTGCAACTCGTAGTCTGAAGTCTGAAGTTGTATTCGTATTGATGTGAAAATGTACAGAGTTTGTTCTGTAGCATGTTCTGTTCTATTTTCTATTTTCTACATTGTGATGTCATTTGATGTGATGTGATATGAATATTATGGATTCTACATTTAGGATTTATTTAAACTGAGAGATGAATTTGGTTTCGGATTCAGATTCAGATTTCAGATTTATCCCGTATTCAGTATTCTGCACTCGGTTTTTTCTTCAATGTTCCGTGTTCGTGTTTGGATGGGAACTGGAAATAATTCCAGCGTAAATTCAATGCATACATAATGATATGATTAGGATTTAGGAGCGGAATTCAATGTTGAGACAGGAAAACAGTGCAGGTGTGTAAAATATCCGGTATTCGGTGTTCGGTATCCGGTTATCCGCGGTATTTGTTTATAATTCAGCTCAGTGTTCAGAGTTTTCAGTTCAGTCTCTCATCTTCAATCTTCCATCTTCATCGTCAGTGTGTGGATTTTTGATATCGGATTATTTCATATCCCATCATATTATATCATGGTTGATGGATCATGTTGAGGATCAAAGATGATGACTTTATCATGAAGGGGTGGTAGTCCTGTTCGGTAGTTCGTTGTCGGTGGTCCGCTGTTCCTAATGGAATCCGTCGTCAATCATAATTTTCTGTTATGGATTTTTGATCAGTTTCTGACAAGGGATTATCACTCGATCCGGGATTCTGTTTGGATTTTGGAGGAAACGGGTAAAAACGGGTATTTATCTACTTTGTATCATGTGATCTATGATCTAGTTTCATTCAGTTCAATTCAGTTCAGTTTAGTTGTGGTCGAGATGGAGATGGAGATCCAGTTCATAGATCAAATGCTCAAAGACCCGAGGAAAAGAAGAGAATGGACGACATGGGACTTGTATATTATTTTCCACCAATTATTATTGTTACAAGTATCAAGCATCAAGTATCAAGTATAAAGCTCTTGGAAAAGAGAATTAAATTGTGTATGATAGTGGACTTTACTTCTTTATTCTTCTTCAATGTGCAGTGTTCAATCTTTTTTCAAAAGCGAAATGAATGAATGAATGAATGAAGATTGAGGAGGAGATTCCAGACAAGTGTACTGTTCAGAATAGAGCATGTGACTCATAATAATATAGTATGAAATATTATGTATTATATCAAGTACTTCATATTTTATATATAAAGTATAAAGTATATGCTATTTCTATTTTCCATAAAAAATTCAAAGCTCCTTACTGTCTTTTTTATTCTCGTTTTGTGCAAATAATATAGTAAATAAATGTCTTGGATTTTATTTATACAGTTTACAGTTTATAGTTCAAAGTCCTATAGTGTACAATGTACACTGTACAATGTACAAGGTACAAGTACAAAATTCCATTTCTCTTAAATTTTCAAAGGTAATCCCTACTGACATAAAAGATGGATTTTTATTATTTTTTTTATACTGCATTTCTCTGGCCTCTGGCTTGTGGGTTGTCTTGAGTCTGGGCTGTTGTGTTGACCATCGTTCCAAGTTCCAAATTCTAAATTCTAAACTCGAAATTTCAAGACATACATGTAAGAGTTGAATATGGTCAATGACAACGGTCAAATATCAAATCTCACATGTGTACAAAAGATGGTAAAACAGTCATCAGGAACAAGAGACAAGAGACAAGTGACAGCGGTAAATATACGATGACGATGAGGATGCGGAGGGAAATAGTACGATGCTCTCGGGAGATTTGACTGGACTGAGGAAACTTTTATAATACTGTGTTGTTGTTTTTTGTATTTGTATCTTGGCCTTGATTCATACTTGAAATTTACTCTACTCTTTTTGTACAAAACAAGCCAAACCAATCATTTCAAGATGATAAATCAAATGTTGTGTATTTTGTATCTATGTCATTTTGAATTTTGAACCTTGGCTGAAGTGTAGAGCTATAGTCTATCTATATCCTATATCACAGTATTTTTATTATTGAGAATTGAGATGAACTGTTTTTTTTTGGTGAAAGTTTGAACCATTTCCCATTTTCTCCATTCATCTCTTTATGTTTTATTGTGTATTACAGCTTTTTTAGCTGTGCTGTATGTTGTATGGTGTATGTTCTATCAAGTATGAAGTATGTAGGTTCATGATGTTGTTGTATTTTATTTTTATTTTATTTTATTTCTTTTTATGGGATGGTCTCGTGGTGGATGGCTCCTCGATTCTCAATTCTCAATTCTCAATGGGAGTTGAAGCCTGAAGGAAAAGTCTTTGAAATGAAATTCATCGTAATGTTTATAGTTTAAGAAAACGTAAAACGGGAAATCCTCCATCCACACAAATACAAATACAAATAGGAATAGGAATTCGAGTACATATTGGAATATGCAATATGTAATATGAACAAAGTACAAAGGGAAGAGGAGGAGGAGAAAATGGAAAAAAATTCAAAGAAAGCTTACGGTTTATTGCCATTGTCAGCGCCAGCACCATTCAATATACCAGTCCCAGTTTTACTGACTGCTTTCCATACACATACAACATACAAATACAAACACAGAGACATAATACGTAGATGATGGTTAGATGGTAAATAAAATGATGATCGTATTAGGGCTATTCAAAGAGAAGGAGAGGGAAAGAAAAAGATACCATCTAACATCTAACAGATGGGTTTCATTTTATATGCACATTCCAATTCCAACAAGAACCATATCCAAAAGTATAGGAGTCGGAGTGGGAGTGCAAGTCTTGATGTGGGTCTTAAAGAGGATTTTCCATGTGATACTTCATCTCTCATCTTTTCACTACATGTACCATGTACAATGTGTACAATCTACAGTACAGTCAACAGTATGTTTTATGTTTTATGTTGTTTCTTGAGTCTTGATGCTCTGTGCTCTGTCGCTGCGTACTTTTACAATATTTGTATTTGACTCTTTTCTCTTTCTCCCCTTTCCTTTTTTATCTGGGGCAATCCGTTGAATATTTTTTTTTCGTTCTCTTCTTCAAATACTAGTTTTATTAGCAATGTTAGTTTAAAATGCGGAACCCGGAATTATCATAAATGACACTAGTTAATTTCCATTGGTTAATAATAAATTACTATTTAATTTTGTCAATGGAAACACTGACCATTGGCTATCAATTACCTGAGAATTTAGATAATTTTTATTTTGACATTCCACCTTCGCGCTTCAGAGTTGACAGTTGGAAGTTGACATACATTGATATCTGTATGTTTGATAGTTATTCCCATTTTCAAAGTCAGAGTTTGAGTTGGAGGGTGAAAGGGAAAGTTAAAGTGAGAGTGTGAGTTTGAGTTAGATTGAGAGCAACCCCCTGTTGAGCGATTTAAAAGTCTCCCATAGAGTCATATAGAGTATATAGCAAATGTACATTGTACATGTATTTTATAGGACTTCAGAATGGTCTGTATTATACAGCATATTCTGTAGGTACATTTGATATTTACCCAAGGCATGGAAATCGCAAGGTACAGGGGCGAAATTGTGGAGAAAAAATTTATTTCCCTTTCCAGACTTTCTACCTCTACTTTCTATAGTTTCTAGTTTCTAGATTCTGGATACTTTTCCCCGTCCCCTTTGCATACACCCAGAATCCAGGGATAGATTCCTCTATTCTCTGCGTGTGTATGCAAAATGCAAATATATCATAGTTATTATGGTTGTGGGCAAACTTTTGTAGGGGTTTCTAAGTGAATATATAGGATATGAATATGTGTTTAGTTGGAGGATGATGATGACTGAGATGGAGATGGAAAGGGAGATGCATATCCGTAATATTACACAAGATAATGTAATATAATGTGGATATTGGAGGAAGCAAGGAGATTTAAAGAGGAGGAAGGAAAAGTAAAGTAAAAGGATCCCATTCACATCCTCATCTAGAATCTAGAACCTAGAATCCAGAATCCAAACCATGTGTAATGCGTAAGTATACATCATCATCATAGAGCATACAGCATGCAGTATTTCAGGACCTCTTGTTGACATTGTGATGCAGACTTACGTGTACATTGTACAGTGTACATATTAGAATTTTCACAGTGGTTGGGCAAGCATAATGCCACTCTCTCCTTCTTTCTCCTTCTTTGTGAGATAATCCAAGTAAAAATGAGTCTTCTCTTCTTCCACTTGTACAATGTATAATGTACACTGTTCACTGCAGATTCTAAGGTCTTCTTCCGCCTTCTGCTTCTTCTCTTTTTAGGGCTAGAAACTAGAAACTAGGCACACGACACAAGATAGTTGATAGTTGATGGCGGTTTAAAATGAGAACATACGGGAGCTCGTGCAATGTACAATGTATCTACAAGTGACAAGCTCAAACAAAATTTAACCCATCTAAAATCTAAATGAAAGAAAGAAAGGAAGAAAAGGAGACGAGCCAAAAAACCACATGTAAAATAATAATAATATAATACAAAAAAAAGTATAATATATTATATAATATGTACAATGTACACCGTACACCGTATTTTTAACAGGTTTATCCATCTTCTATGTGTATAATATATTATAATGTATTATGGATTCCAAATGGGGAGAAAAATGATGGTGTAATATTGTGTAATATCTCATGGTGTGGTTTTTGTCGTGGTTGTTGTGTTTGTTATTTGTTGTGTTTGGGGAAAATATGAAGGAAATATTTTATGGAAATGTTCCAATATTTAATATGCCTGTCTTTAGTAGTGTTAGTGTTTTCATATTTTGTATTGTATCTTTTCCTCCTTCTGTTTTGCACTCTGTCACACGATAGAAGAAAAAAGAAAAAAGATGCCAACAAGAAGAAGAAAAGAGGACGAGAAAGGAAGGAGCGTATATTGTGTATTGTGTATATATTGAAGATATTAATGGTGGCTCTGGCTTGAATGAATTTAGAATTTAGAATGTAGGCTTTTGAGACTTGAGACTTGACTTGTGACTTGTGATTTTCCCCGTCATCACAATTCACAATCACTATGGCATCGCATCGCATTGTATCGCCTGACACGACATGATCTACATAAAAGAATAATATCCGTTGAACACGGTGTAATATTTTGAGTTTTGAGGGTGATGTGAAAAATATAGGACCATCAAAAAAAATACAGAGGCAATAAAGAACATTAAAATAAGCCGAGAACCGAGGGAAACCGAACAGTGAACAGCGAACAGTGTATGTTTAATGTGTGCAATCTAGAATCTAGAATCTACATGGAATTTTATCATAAAATGACATTATATCATAATATCATTATTATGATTCCAGATTCTTGATTCTTGTACATCAGCCAAAACTTTAGTCAGACTGAGAATCAGATTTTTTTTTGACCCGTTTTCGGTATCGGTTAAACATGTTTTATCTTTCAAGATTCAAGATTCAAGATGGATCAACCTTATTTTTTATTAAAGTTAAAAGATATGAAAACCCGTTTCAGAACTCTGGATTCAGAAGGAATGGGAAATCGGAAATCGAAGGTCGAAAGTGGAAACAGTTAGAAGTTTAGGAAGAAAAGCCTTTTGTATTTTATACAAAGAAGCTCAATTGTTGAAAGAAAAATGATTCTTTTTTTATTTATTCGAGTTCATAATGTATAATGTATCTACATAATAGTACATCATGCAGATGTGTAGCATTTGTATATTTTTTTTCAAATTTCACCAGTACAGTTTGCAGTAGAGTGACTCTCAGGAGATGTCAAATTGAATTGAATCCACTTCAAGTTTCTCAACTCGATTCGATTCAATTCAATTTAATTTTTCAGTGTAAATGTTTCGAGTTTCGAGTTTGGATATGTAAAAATGACAGGAGGAGGAAAAACATACGAGAGAGTCAAAGACACATTTTAAATTCAAAAACTCACCGGACGGTTGGTTCATGATGGGAATTTGTACATTGTACATGTATTTCTGAGTGTGTTTGTAATTGGCCAAATTTTCATATGTCAGCAATTGACGACTCCGTCCTCCATTCTCAATTCTCCCGTTTCTCCACTTGTAGTGTGTATCATTTGTAGTTTGTTATAGATATTTTTCTACGGGGAATTGAATGAAGGAATCAATAATTGTCAAGTAATTGTCTTCTTGCTTCTCCAGTTCCCGCCAGTTTTATATTTGTATATGGATAGCAAATATCGTATAATATAATGTATTTGTTATATGGTGGTCCTTTTCGTTTTTTGTCCATCGAAATTGAAATTGAAATTCCAGAATCGAGAATCTAGAATAGAGAATGCTGTTCTATACTTTGCTGTGGGTAGAGAATGGAGAAAAACATGTCTGTACATTTTAGATTTCAAGTATCTAAAGTCTAGACGCCAGAGTTTAGAGTTTAGAGTCTGCACGAATTTCTCCTGTCGATAATCGACCATCGACTGAATATTTGATTCTCTTTCCTTTTTCGTCTCTTATCTCTTGTCTCACTCTACTCTTACACCATTTTTGCAAGTGGCTGTGAAAAAAAAACTAGTTTTTCCTACTTTTTTTTCTACATGGTATTTTTTGTACAGTTTTAGACTGTTTGATTTTTGAAAAGTTTTGTATTCCATGTACGAGGATTTTCAGTTTTCAATTTTCAATTTCCAATTGTTCAAGTAGCCAGTCTAACGTTTGACAGTCTGATTTAAGAGGGACTCTCAAATTCTCAAAGTCTAAAATCTCAAATATTATATACACATTCATGTAAAAAAAGGAAAGAAAGAAGAATATTGACTTATCTTTTGATTTTGAGCACGTTTTTCATTAAAAATTATTTATGACACGCACTATAGTACACGAAGGAAAAAGTACGAAAGACGAGCTACGCATTACGCGTTCCGCGTCAGAGTAAGTGTCTACAGTTTACAGTTTACAAGCTACAGTGAGCGAGAAATATGCAAATACCAAATACATGTGTAATAATTCATCTTTGAAGTTCTACAAAAACTGCATAACTGTACGAATGTAGACGATTCACTAGTAAAAATATCTTTGCTCTATACTTCTGTTTGCTGGGCTTTCGAGTTGGCTGTTTTGGATTAAAGAATGCAAAAAAATGAGTGTGATTTGACAATCTAAAATACTAAAACATACAATGTACATATTTGCAGATATTTCATTTGTCACCAATTTTCTCCATTTCTTTTCTTTTTTTCTTTGTGTTTGTATCTAGAGATCCAAATTGTGAATTTGTGTATTACAGATATTAGATATGAATACAGTTTGTAGATTGTACAGTGCACAGTTTATGGTTACTTGTATTTGTATTTGTATTCCTAGTGTTTGTGTGTTTTGTGTGTGTGTGTGTGTGTGTGTGTGTGTTGTGAGATTAAGTGAAGTTGAAACGTGATGAGGGGGATGGAAATTGAGCTTGACACGCGTTTTTACGAGTTTATACTTCATACTGCCTTTTCCTGGGGAAATGTAGAATTCATACTTTATACTTTATACAGTACAGAAGAATAGGAGAAAAGGAGAGAAAGAGTTTGGAGTTTGGAGTTTCCTGTAATAATAATTCTTGTTGAAATATGAATTACTCACAAAGTCTAGAGTCTAGACTCTAGACTACGGAATGAAGAATGTAGAATGTAGAGAGTATAGAGTATCCAAAAACAGAGGAACGGGAGAAGCTAATGTTGGCTTGAGATGGACTTGAGAGTTAAACTGTGTGACAACGTCCTGAACTATTAAGTTTTCCTCCTGCTGACTCTAATTCAGAGAGAAAAGATGAGAACGTGGCATGAAAATCAAATTTAATACTCCACTACTCAAATGCTCAAACACTCGAATACTCGAATACTCAAACACTGAAATGCTCAAATACTCGAATGCTCAAATGTTCAAGCCAACGCCAACTAACTAAAAGTAAAACTAATAGAAATAGTACAATAAATACGAATAGGAGTAGGAGTCAACTTCAATCTAATCCAATCCAACTCAGTCCAACTCAATCTGCCACAGTAAAACGGAAAGTGGGAAGTGGAAAGAACGTGATGGAAATTGAATTGAATTGAAATGCGGAATACCACCGAATAGAATAGAATACAATAGAATGGAATTTAGCTTATTTACTTATTATTTCAACTTCATCTCAATCCTACCGTTGAAATTTCAAATCCAAATCCAAATTTAAAAGTTAGTATCAAAATAAACTCTTTTGTTTCTTTTCTTTTTTTCCATTTTATTTTCTTTTTCATTTACAGGAAGACAAACACAAGACAATGACATGAAATCCTTTGAAATCTTTGTATTTTTATTGTCATTGGCGTTGTCATTGTTATTGTTGTTGTAGGCAGATGGTACTTTTTATTTTCTCTTGTCTTTTGTTTATGAGTATACATTTAGGTTTAAATCTTATGATTTTATGGATCTGTTTGTTGTTGCTGTGGCTGTGGCTGTGCTCAACGCTCAACGTCAACTTGAATCTTGAATCAAAACCGTGTATATATTTTACACACTTTTAAGTCCCATTTTTACTGACACTTTTGTTTTATTCGAATTCGTATTCTTCCTCCTTTCAATTTTCAAATCAATCTCAAACTCAATTTTAATTCAATGCGATTCATTATTTTTAATTCCCCGTCAATCTTGAGCCTTCTTTTATGTATTAAAAGGAACCATGAAATTCTAAGAGTGTGAAACAAAAAAGGAATGTATCATCTTGTTTTTGATTAAACACCTTTAAAAAACGTCATAAAATTCTCAATTCCTTCCAACATCCAACATCCAAAATCCAAGATGGATAAAATTCATCAGTTTAAGTTTTATTAAAAGCTATTGAGAGTTGAGCGTTGAGGAATGAGAATCGCCAGAGTATAATATTTCAAAGTTGGAGAGGAAAAGAATAAAGAATAAAAAGGAAAGGTGGAACACATAGTTTATCTTCCCGATTCCATGTTACATATTTCGTTTTCCATATGCTGGATGCTGGATGCTGGGGCTTGGAACTTGAACAAAATCCTAACCTGAATTCCACTTCAGTCTGTACACTGTACATTGTACATGTAGAAAGGGAAGGGAGGGAGAATGGAACCTGTAGAATCTTTGGTTCCTGGTTGGTAAAATGTAAAATGGCAAATGGTAGATGGTAAAGTGGAGCAGAGATGAAAACGAGAGGACGAGACAAAGACAGAGACAGAGAGAGCGGTAGAGGGAGATTGAGATAAAGCCGGCAGGCAGGATCTGCGTAAAACCTTTTGGTCATAAATATAATTTTGAAGCATTGTTCCTGACAACTTTTTACATTTCTCTCACTTATGTCTCCCATCTCTTCTTCTTCCTCCTTGACTCCGTACACAACATATTACATATTACATATGTAATGCTTCTCCTATGTACCTTGTACAATGTTCAATGAACATAGACTCCCTACTTTTGTACTTTGTACACTTTCTACTTCCTACTTTGTACTTTGTACGTGTCAGACTTTTAACGTGGAACTAAAGTAATTGAGTCAGAGAGACTGCACTGGAGCTGGAACTGGAACTGGAATCTCCTCTCTCTCTCTTTATAATGATGGCATAATAAAAGTTTCTATAGTTCTATATAGTTATAGACATATCTCTGTTTCTGTTATACATGTAAAATTTATAATATACTCTGTTGTCTGTATCTGTGTGGACTGTGGACGTATGAGTTTATTCGGGTATTTCGGGTGCCGGTGGTGAGTTTATTCCAGTTGACATCGTAAAGGTTTCTTTATAGTTATAGACTTGACTCGACTTGACTTAGCATGTGACAATGCCGATGCGGATGTTGATACTGAAACTGATGCTGAAGCCAATATCAAAGTCGATACTCGTGCCAGTGTCAGACTCAGATTCAAAGACTCAAAGGCAGTGCGAATGTGAATGTGGATGCGAATACCGATGAAAATGAAAATGACAATGGCAATGGCACGCAAAGAGCAATGGGATTTTCCCCTATACTCGAAAACATTATGTTATATAATGTACTGGATATACTGTATATGAAGAGTTGAGAGTTGGAGAAATTAACAATAAGAGAAAAGAAGAGAAAAAAAGTGCCTCGTTTTCCTCTGTTCCATTTGGTATTTGGTACAGTTGGAAGTTGGATTTAAAAGAAGAGATACACTGGAATGGATTGAATTGTATATTGTGTATTGTACAGAGTGTTGAGTGTTGAGTGTGGAGTCTAGAGTACGAACGGTTTTTGTTCCCAGTTTGCGAATTTTCTTTCCTTCTTTTGCGGAGAGGGTTGATGGGGCTGGGAATAAATAAATGCAAGTTTATCGTTATCCAGAGACCGCTTTCTTTCCATCCTGAATTTTCAATACGGAACCTGGGAACACGAGCTTCTCTCTTCGTATAATTTTATTAGTCTGCACGGAACAGAAATGGAGGAGGAGGAGGAGGAGAAGAGGCGGAGGAGGAACAAGAAAAAGAAGTAGAGGAAGAAGAGCAAAAAGAAAAGGATTTACATACCTTTCAACATGTATTTTTTCTTGCATATTCATACATGCACAAGAGTAGAGTATATTGAACATGAGTACATGTAGATTTTAGCTTGTAGATAGGAGATAGTGGATAAGAGTTGCATGAGGAGAAGTGTGTGATCTACCAGCTTCAAGTACAAGTACCAAAAGAAAAGAGCAAGAGATGAGGATGAATATTGAGAATCTAGAATCTAGAATTGTAACTGTAAGTTCAGCAACAAGAAAGTGTATAGCATGTAGAATTCTCCTTCTTCTTCTTCCCAACTCAACACAACTGTTAAGGGCTTGGGGAATTTTCACATTCTACATTTTACTTTCTCCATTCTCCATACTTGTTCGTAGTAGAATTCTAGAATCTAGATTTCTTTTTCCATTGTAAGATTTTTACTAGTCCATTTCATTGAAATTGAAACTCGAGTTGAAAACTGGCAACACGCCTTTTTTCTCACAATCTCTCTCTTTCTCTCTGGTTCTTTCACTCGGTGGCTCTGTATCTTTTTTTGCTCTTCAGGTAAATGGTAAATGGGATTGAAAGGAGAGAAAAAATTGATTGGGCTGGATTCTAGATTTTGGATCCAGTTGAATCATTTCATTTCTCTTGTACTGTTTTTTTCTTCATTTATTTTTATGCATGCGTGTTGAAAATTTGAATCTGAATGGAATTAAAAAGAATCTCCACTTTCTCAGGGAAATTAATTAAGTAAAAAGTAAAAATATTAAGGCTATCGAGTAAATTAAAATCGGCTGTACATTGCACATTGTACGTCGGCTTGAGGAAAGGAATTGTTCATGAACATTTTCACTCAATTGGACTTTACAAATATAAATTGCAAGTAGTTTGTAGTTTGTACAAAGTGGAAAGTAAAAAATACAGTGTGTGTATTCCACTGAGAATGGAGGAGAAAGATAGTCAAAGTTGTCCATTTTTTCACAAAAAAGCTCATCTTCTTGATTTGATGGTCCTTGTGTTTTTTTCTGCTTTTCAAGATTGAAGAAATAAAAGAGAAATTTTGAGAGCCCGAGCCAGAGTCATGATTAATAATTTTAATACTCTCAGAGTTGGAAAATGGAGTCTCATGATAGTTGAAATTTAAAAAAAAAAAAAAAAAAAATATACTGTTCACTTTTTACTTTTTACTCTCAACTCTGTTTACGTTGACATAAGAAGAATATGTGAGAAGATGGAGAAAGTAGTATATGCAATTTTATTATTATTATTATTATTTGTTTACTCTTTACTCTCTTTCTCATGTCATGTGGAGGGAAATGAAAAAGAGTACTTGTTGAAAGTCGGGGGTCGGAGTCGAGGAAAACGGATGTTTGAGAAGAGAGCAGGGATGCTTTAATATATTCTAATTTAATGAAAAAAATACGAGAGATTTTAACTTTTGTGTACTGATTTTTTCCCTGCTCCTTCGTTCATTTTCTCCCGTTGTTCTCAGTTTTACTCTTGCACTCTTTTTGGGTTTTGTTGCTGGAGGTTGGATTCTTGATCTTGAGTCTTGAGTCTTGATGATGAGAGATGGAGAGATTTCCATGTACAATGTACAATGTACATTGTACATCCAACTCTGTTTATTTTAACGATGTCAAAGCTCAAGAGTTAAGACAATGTCATGTCACATCGAGAGTCGAGTTGAGTCAACTCAACAGATTAGAGAGTAGTTATTATAAAAGATTGTGCAAAATGGGAATTACCCAAGAGGCTTTTAATTTGTTTTTTGAATTTTGAATTCAAATTCAAAGTTTGAATAAAAGTTCAGGTACATTCAGTATTCAGTATTCAGCATTCATCTTGAAAATATAAGATGTAAGATACAAGACAATAAGTGACTTTTTATAATTAAATTCACCCGTTTTGAAAAAACTAGATGAAAAATTACTTGTCGCTTGTCACCGTTTCTCAATTCTCGAATCTCAATACTTAAAGAAAAATCACAAGACATTTTTCATGTGATTCGTCATTTGTCATTACAATTGAAAAAAAAATACAAAGTACATCAAATATCAAGTATTTAAGTACGAAATACAGTTGGAGTTTTGAGTTTCAAATCACAAAGTACAAAGTACAAAGTCCAAACATTGTGAAAAATCCAGAAAAAATTGAAAAAATGTGTTTCATCTCTGATGTAACATGGATTTTATAACATGTTTTGAAATGTACACTTTTTCTCTTTCAACTATCAACTTTTTTGTCTTTTTTGACTGGTGGTTTCATTTCTCCAATTTTAAGTTAGTTTTTTGTCTTCTTCTTCTTTTCATCTCAGCTTTGACATTTCATCTTAAAATCTGAGAAAGATACAGACAAGACAAAAGAGAAAAAGTCTGTATCATTTTTCGCAAAGACATTTTCAATTGTGAAATCCAAGTCCAAGTTGTCATTGTCATTGTTTTGTCCTTTTCTTGGTCTTTGTCTTTTGACTTTGACTTTTCTCCTTCCGCCTTTTGTCTTTTGTCTTTTGTAATAAAGAAGATTTCTCTTTAATCTTTGGCCATTTCCAAACTCTGAACTGTACATCGCTTTCAGATTATTGCACATTTTACTTCTGGATTCTGGATTCTAGATTTGTCTCAGTTTCAAAGCGGGGAATTTCACCAGAGAATGAAAAATGACAAAAACATGGGGAAACACTTATTTTCATATATTCTTTTGTTTTCTATTTCCTTCTCATTTATTTCATAATATAAAGTTAATTATTACTAAATTTTATTTTTTATTATATTATTCAGTTTGAATTTTGAATCAGAATATCAGAATATTATGAAATGTAACAAAAGGTTTTTGACTCCTTTTATTTTAAATTTTCCCTCTAAAATAAAAACTAAAAGCTGAAGATGGTTTTTTTTTTGAAAATGTATTAAATAACAAAAGAGGAAAGGAGAGAAAAAGCTCTTTAAGAGTTTGGCGTTTAGAGTTTAGAGTTTATAGAGGTAGAATGTGAAATGTAGAATTCCACAATTTCTCTCTTTCTCTTGTCAACAGAAAATAAATAGTAAATAGAAATGGAACGGAACAGAGTGTAGAAAAATAAATAAAGACGTGTGTACATAAAGTGAGAAAAGGAAGAAAAAGACAAAAGGTTTTGAATTTCCAGAGATGAAAATCTTAATGAAGTCTTTGAATCTCGAGTCTCGAGTGTAGACATTAGACATCGACATCGACATGACAAAATAAATGTAATGTAGTTATAGGAGAGACTCTCGTAAAAGGTAAACGTAATATTGAGCTAGATTATGGTCTCCTTTTCTCCTGGATTGAAATTCAAGATTCAAGTGTCCTGGATTCTAGATTTTGGATTCTCCTTTCCAATTTTTTTTCTGTGTCATTTGAAACTGTAGAGTATAAAATAGATCAAAGTGGAAATCGGTCTCCGTTGTCGTTGCCGTCTCCACATCTTTATCGCTGTCTTTGTCCTCGTTTTCGTTTTCGTTTTCCTTCTCATCTTCGTCCTCGATTTCACATTTCAATTTCATGGGATGGAATTGGGACAGAAACAAGAAACAAGGAAAACAGTATTATATTTCTCAAAATAATTGATGGTTTTTTCCCCTTTCAAATTTCAAAGAGGAGTGGAATATCTGTATCTGTTTTCTGTATTTTTCTTTCCTGTTCCAGCTTGGAGTTTGCAGTTTTCAGTGTCTAGTAAATAGTAAATATTCGTTCTTATTTTTCTTTGTCATGGTTTCAAATCATCATAAGTCACAAGTCTCAAGTAAAAAAGACTGGATTTTTCTTTTTTCCCACTTTTTACTCCACTTGCTCATGTTTACCTTTTTTTTAAGTAAATGATGTAGAGACTGGTGCAATAATAATAATTATAATTAAAAAAAGGGTAAGAGATAAACTATAATATCATAATGGTATGATGATTCTGGTTATGCATGGTAGATGATGTGCATCAAGGAACATGTTTAATGTTTAGCTTTTAAATACTCCAGTCTTCTTGAAAATGCTTAGACAAAATTTTTCCATTTCGTGAGGTGGCAGTGGGAAAAAGGGAAAAAGGGAAGGAACTTGGAAAGTGTGCAGCAACAGAGTGGTTCATCGTTCCTCGTTCATGGTTCATGCTGATGCTCTTGCATCAAACTATGTGCATGGTAAAAAGTTCCCTCGTTTCATTTAGGAAAGAGTCTTTTCTCTTTCCTCGTGTGGCGTTAATGTTGATGAATAAGTAGAGCGGAGCAAGCAGTGGCAGTGGCAGTTGTAGTCGGAGTGGTGTAGAATGTATAATGTATAACGGGTAACACATAAGATATTAGATTGTGATGGTATGGTAGGGTAAAACTAATTGGAGCTCAGCCCTGGGACTTATTCATCTTCATAAAAATATGCATATTCTTCCTCCTCTTTTTTCTCCAGTTTCCAGGTTCCAGGCTCTACCATCTTTACACTAGATTCTAGCTTCTAGATTCTAAACTCTAGTTTTTTTTAACTTGGACTTGGACTTGGAAGACAAACGAGCTCCATTGTATAATATGGACAATATCATTGTTATCCTCACTGAAAATCTCCGTTCACCGCCCACCATCTCTCTTTCTCTTTCTTAAATTAGTTGGTCCTCTGTACTCTTTGCTCTGCAAATAAAAAATACAAAGATAAAAGCTAGTTTTAACATGTAGAATCTAGAATTGATTCCTAAAATTCCTAAACGCACGTGATGGATTTTTTTTTTTAAATTGTTACTGATTTTCTTAATGTATTTTTGTTGATATTGGGTATAGGATGAAAATACAGTAATAATGAGGATTTTCTATAAAATAACCATTTAAAATGAACTAGTTGTGTATTACGTATTGCGTGTGTATTTTACATTTTACATTTGTTCAATGTTCAGAGTCCAAAGTCCTGGTTTAGGCAATTAAAAGGAGTGAGGGAATAATTTTGGACCAAGAATAAGAATAAGAAAGTCTACAGTCTACAGACAAGTTGAGTTCCCTTTCTGTTTAAAATGGTTCCCCGAGTATTCATTCATTTTGTGGAATGTGCGTAGTGCGTGGAACAGGAAACTCTATCAACTCTAAAAGAGTGAAAGAGGAAGAGGATTGTGAATATTAAATGTACGTTACTTCTATTCTGTAGCATGTAGAATGTACATTTACATTCTAGATCTACAAAATAAATACACAATCTTGCGTCCACGCTCCAAACTCAAGTCGAGACTTTACTCAGTCTAATTGTAACAAGATTGTAAATTATCCCGCTCAACATTTCCCTGTTTAAAAAGAAGCTACTAGAGTTGATGTTGGACGCTCAGTTCTCAGTGCTCAATGCTCATCTGTGGAATCATGTTGAATTTGATCATCACGAGATAGGACAAACGAGATGCGAGATAAAATAAGGAAGAAGGAGCAGCACGTTCCTAGAAAATGGAAAATGAAAGTCAAGTCATTGATTCACTTGATTCCCTCACTTGCTGTTTTGTTTTGTTTTGTCCTCCTTCAACTTTCATGCAAAAGACAAGACTCTCGTGCTTTGCTTGTAGTTTCAGTTCCGACTCCAGCTCCAGTTAATTAATTGGGGTCAATTAAATTGCAGAGAAAAGGCAAAAGGACAAGAAAGAGAGAGAACCTCCGTGTAAATTTTCCAATGTCATGATCATCTTGATATCTTGAAGCTTGATGGTTGATGCTTGATATCTTTATTCCACAATGATTAAAATTCATCAGACATCACCACACACATGACAAAATTTTCACTTTTCTCCCCTCATCTTTTGAAAGCTTAGAAGCTGCAACGCTGGATCCGTTAATTATTCACAATTCACAAGCTTATGAATTGTGAATGAGAGAGAAAGAGTCTTGTTCTTTAGTTTTCACTTTTTGGTCACTTTGCTACAATTTACAATAGAATGTAGAAAGTAGAAAGCAAGTAAAAATTTTGAGGTGGGATAAAGTTTATATTTTTGTTCCATTTTCTATTTTCCATTCTCTCAATTTTCACAATTTTTCCGGAGGAAAAGGGATGAAAAAAAATTAAGAGTTAAAACTACTACCTTGAAAATTAAAGTGCAGGTGCAACGGGACATGCTTTTCCTTTGAAATTAAACATTACGTGTTAAAAAAGAGTGCAGTCTCCAAACTAAAACTAAAAATAAAGGATGAACAAAACATATTTTTTCCCTAGTTGGTGTGATGTGGGTTTTAAAAGAGAGAAAGTTGCAAGTTGAGGTGGTGAATAATTTAGGGTTTAGAGTATTCTGTTCTTGTGTTGGATTTGGGTTTGTCAAGTCCCAAGGATAACATTTTTTGAGTAATTTGCGTTTTCACTAGTAAAGTAAAGAGTAGACACATATATTTTTTCCCGTCCTCACTAACAGAGAAAATAACAACTCCTCTTAGCTTAATACCTTTTCTCCACAGACGACAGCCAACAGACGAGAGACAGTGAGCATTGATGTTGTCATTTAGTTGAGAGGGATATTTCCATTTGCATCCACTCTTGTCTCTTGACTCTCGAAGAAACTAAAATCTAGAAACTAGAGGAGTCGAGAATTAGGCTTATGCATAAAAATTATCAAGAGGAGGTCTAATGTCTAATGCCTTTCCCCATTATATTTTATAGTGGACTGTGTTAACACCCATTCGTCGCTCCACTCCATCTACAATATATGTACAGTGTACAGTCTAGATTCTAGATTCTAGATACATTTTACACCTAAAAGTTGAAAGTGGGGAGAAAGTTTGAGCCCTCTCTGATCGTAAAATATTATGTGTATTTGTAGAAGGAAGGACAGACTTTTACATTTTGTCTATGTGGTTCTTCTTTATATTTATCTTTGGCAACATTTTGATATTTGATGTTTGTGTTTGGTGCATATGTTAATATTCCGTCATCATCTTCTTCTTCATCTCCTCATCCATTCATAATTTATCCGTGCACCCGTGTCCGTATTTATTCTTCTTGACTCTTTGTAACTTTGTACGGTGTACAGAATTCTCATTGCCATTGGCACTGCTGATGTAAAATGTAAAATGGTGCTTTTTCAAAGAATGTGATGAAAATTATGATGATTGACTTAATTTTAAATGATTTAGCTTGGTGTTGGGTGTTTGTGCATCTGTTCATCTTTCATTATCATAGAAATATGAAAAATGAAAAGCCACAGTTTCATTATGAAAGGAAATACATAGGACCAATGACCAGTGCACAAAAGTAAAGAGTTAACTGTTAAAATTGAATTGAAATTCCCGCTAGTTTTTTAAGCCGGGTTTGAGAGGATTTAATCAAGTCAAGGTTCAAGTTCTTTGTGTATTTTGTATTTTGTTCATTATGTAACTTATGTAGATTTTAGACTGTTGATGTTGATGTTTTAACTCTGGTTTGACTGGATTCGCAATCAACGTGGATATCGTTATCGTTATTCGATATAAGATATAAGTAGTGTGTATCCTTGAAAATTGGGCAATAAGTTAAGGAAAGAGAAAGAGAGAGAGGAGTTGAAGAAAAGAGGAGAAAACTGAGAAGTTGGATGGCCATGTAGAATGAATGAATGGGATGCTCCCTGTTCAGATATCCAATATCCAGGTTAATTGAATTTGTGATTGGCTTACTGAAATTAATGGAGAAGACTGACTCTCTTCTCTCTTTCTCAAGTCTCATCTTAGAACTAGCCTCGTCTTTCTCTCTTTACTCCATGCTCTATACAAAATGTAGAATGTACAAAGAATACAGAGGACAGAGCTATAGTCAACGTGAAAGTCAACGTCTAGAATATCTGTACAGTCATGTCAAGTCAGTTTGAGTCTATCAAGATGAAGAAATAAGCTATCATTGAAAACAACTAGTGATAGTTCTGACTCTGGAACTGAAACTGAAACTGAAACTAGATAAAGTCCTCTATATAAAATAAAAGTTGAATTGACAGAAAGAGAGAGAGCGCAGAAAACAAGAAGAAGAAGAAGAAGAAGAAGAAGAGAAAAGAGAGTCCAAGTTGAAATCCAAATAAAAGTCACAAACTAACTTGGTCCTTTCTCTCTTTCCTCTTCATTCCATTACGACACATTACAGATTATATTTGTTGCATTTCGAATGTACATTGTACATACTGTCGTCGTCCCGCTTTGAAACTAGGAGTACAAATGTACGTATTATAGGAATGAAACGGATGTTGATGTTGATATTGATGTTGATGGTGATGGTGATAGCCCTTAAATTTAATAGTATCAAGTACAAAGATTGAAAGGCGCAGACACAAATGCTCTGCCTTGGATTTTATTTCATTTTATATGTATTCTATATCCTATACTTTCTTGTTCAATTCACTACAGATATTCCATCCTCCATTTTGTTTCTTGAGCCCCGATTTTCCATTCGTCAAGATGTGAAATGTGAAATGACATGAGAATTCCTGTCTCACTCATTTATAATCCAATCCATTCCATCTTCCATTCATTAACAGTTAACAGTTTCATGTCAGACCAAATGAGTAAAATCGTGTCATTGTCACTGTCGTTATCATCTTTTACCCTGAAGGCTGGCGAATGATTTTATCACCATCACTTTGATGTCATTTAATTTCTTCTTCTTCTTCTGTCTGTTGACAATTATTGATACACACGATTCAATATTCAATCCATGGCATAAAAAAGGTATTTTATCCGGAATTTTCACTAAAATTCCTTTTAAAAGGCAAAGTTCTTGTAGAGATGAGTATTTAAAAGGTCAGAGGTCAAACTAGATATTTGATATTCGATATTCCACACTTGAACTGTTTTCAAAATTCAAAAATTCAAAAGGTTGTTGCTTTTTATTTAGCTTGTTTTTCTTGTTTAGTCATGTGGAATTTGGAATAGTTGTATTTGACATTTGACCTTTTGTATCATTTTTTAGGAGAGAGGATTTAAGTCTGTTACTCTTATTTTCTTTGACGTGTATCTAAAATCCTCCGTCCGTGAGATTTATCCATAATCTATCGTCTATACATAAGTACAATGTACAACGTACAGTGTGCAGATAATGATAATGACAATGACAAGTTGAGGAATGACATTGGATTCATTGGAGAAAAGAAGCTTGATAAAAGTAGCAAATGCCGATTGAAACTGAGACGACAAAAAGAGAAAGTGAAAGAAAGTGAAAGAAAGAAAGAGCATCTTCCATAATCGCTCAAACCTCTTATATTCACTTTCACACTTTTCTTGTCTTTGTTTTCTTTTCTCTTCTCTTCTCACGTCTCGTCTTGTCTTGTCTTTTTGTCATGTCTTCTCTTGTGAGTCTGGGCGAGATTGTGATTGTGATTGTAGTGTTTTGTTGAGACGACCTTTTCCGTCAATTGAGAAGAATGAGAAGATCATTGAGCGGAAAATACTTGTATATAAAAGAAGCCGATGAAGAGAGATAGAGAGATGAAACGAGTCAAATGGAAAGTTTTTGATCCATCAGCTATCAACAATCTTTCTTTCTCTTTCTCTTGAGCTGTGAACTGAGACCAGAGAACAGAGAATAGAGAGCCATAAGCTTTGAGTCGCCTGAGAATAAAAGTCAAAGCATTTATCGTCTCTCTCTTTTGCTTTAGTCTTTAGTCTTTATAGGGATGGGAAATTTATAGCAAGAAAGAGAAAAGCTTCCCTCTCTCTCTCTATTATCATCTGTATTGTCCTGGTATTATTATCTATTATACATTATACAGTATACAGTTACTCTCATCTCTCATCCTTTGAGTTTAAGTTTGACTTTACACCTCCTGCCGTTTCTTCACTTTTCACTCTTGCAGATTGACAGTTAAGTAGATTAATTATTGAGGAAAGAAGTATCAGTAGAAGAAGAAGATGAAGAAGGAATAGAAAGAGGAAGAAAGAGAAAGAGAAAGAGGGAAGAAAGGATTCATGTGAAAATGATGGATGACTTGAGTGACTTTCAATTAAAATTTTCCAGATTCTTTCCGCTTCTACATTCTACATTCAAGATTGAGTGTCTTTAGCCACATTCTTCTTTCTTCTCCGCTATTGAATATCTTTATTATCATGTGACAAACTGTCATAGTTTCATAGTTTTTCCTCACTTGTTTTGAGGTTTTGGTTTTGATGATCTCATGTCTTGAGTCTAGAGTCTAGAGTCTGGAGTCTAGATTTTCCAAGTTTCAATATTTACCTTAAATATCATCATTATTAAATATGGAACCATCAAAGAGGTTCAGAATCTCAAGTATGTATTTTTTCGGCTGGTTTTACAAGCCAAAAAATAGCCAGAGAAACAAAGGATGCGTTTTACAATTTATAATACTTCTTCAGAGCTGCATTAACACTGAACTGAACTGGAAATAATACAATATACTGTAAAAAGTTCAATACAATCCAATATCAAACAGCCAAAGAGATGGAAAAGTAAAAGTAGAAATTGATGTTCAAATTATAGTGGATTCTGTACACTCTGTATTCACACATGCACAAAGCCCAGAGACCGGAGACAGAGAAAAAAGCTGGAGGAATCAAGAATCAAGGGATTACTAATAAGTAGATTAGCTGTAGAGAATGGGGAAAGTGTCACTGCCGCTGTCTTTTGAGTCTCCTTTTCCCATAAGAAAAGGGCGAGAGCATTACAGAACTGTGGACTGCCGGCTGTCGACAGATGATACTCAATACTCACAATGAGATCAGATCCAAAGACATCCAAAGCATCTTTACAAGGAACCAAGACATAGTATTTTGGCTCTGTGTTGTATATTTTGTATTTTGTATTGACATTCGATTTCCGTACTTGTTCAGTGTTCATACTTGAATTATCCCTGTTTTGTCGGATCTGGATCTGGTATCTGGTGTCGTCATTTTATTCTTACACATCATCATTGTCCTTGGCATTGTCATAGTCATTCGACGCACTACAAGTCCAATGTACAATACTATTTACTATTTGTGGAGCAGTCCGTAGATAATAGATAATAGACGAGCTGCTGAATACTGAATACAAATACGAATACAAATAATGCGACTCTAGAATATGAGCAAAATACAAATTGAAGATGGATATAAAAAAAACCGTCATTCGAATTCTATTTGAATGAATAGGAGAAAAACGTGCGTGTAATAATAATAATAATTATTAGTAGTATTATTATTTATTACACGTGTCAAGTAAAATGTCCCTTAATGCTCGCAAGTTGCAAGTTTATCTGTAATTACAATTGTAATGACACCAATTAATTAAAATTACACACACCAAACTTTGAACGCAATAAAAGTCAAATGTGGGATATATCAAAGTTAAAATTATTTTTTTAAACATATTTTCTCTTCCTTTGAAAATGTATTTGCAATTTACAATAAGAAACTGGAATTTTGTTTTTTTTTTCTTTTTATCTTTTTCTCTTTCTGTTAGAGTGTTGAAAGTTGTATTATGTCTCTGTCTCAGTCTTTTAAGGTTTGTGAAAGAAAGAGAAAAAAAGCTATGTATTTGGACTTGAAGTATCTTGAAGTTCAAGTCCGAAATTCTGCAGCAGAATTTGGGATGTGTGTATCTATTATGTGTTTTGTGTATCGTCAGGATTGAGGATGGATTCGGATCCTGTTAGTTTGGTTTGGTTTGGTTTGGTGATGAGACTCGATGAGAGCTGTCAGCCTGTCCTTTCGAATCTAGTTGAATCCCAGTACAACAAGCAAAGGCACAGCATACAGACTCTAGACACTTTACGCGTAAAAAGCTTCCCCAAATTCTAGATTCTGGAATCTAGATACAAGATACAAGATAGAAGATGATACGCACAAGGCCTTTGTACTTTGTACTTTCTATTTTGTACTATTCAGTATAAAGAAGAAGAAAAAACCCATACCATGTCTAAATTCGGAATTCGGAATTCCAATTTTTCTCACAATACGCCAGCCGTCGTCTTCATCTTCTTCGTCTTCTTCTTCTTCTTGTTGTTTGTCGACTGTCGATGTGGATATGTGTATGTAGTGAGTAGTGAGTAGTGGATTTCAAGGGGAAAGAAAAAAGAAAACTAAAAGAGACGTATGCTTCAACAGACATGGGCACACGTGTATGTTTTCTATTTTGTTGTCTGTACACATTTGAAGCGTGTAGATCAGAGTCGCCCATCCGAGACGAGAGACGAGACGAGGCGAATCGTTGAAGGAAAAGTATAGTGTGTACAACGAACAACGTACAATGTACAAAGTACAAAGTGGTAGCCGCTCACTTCTTGTTCTTTTTTTTCTCCATCTTTCTACACTCTATTCTCTAGTGTCGAGTTTCGAATTTCCAGTTTCGAGTGTCTAAAAAGACATCAACATCTTTTTCCCTTTTCATCCTGAAAAGACAGAGAAAGAGGGCGAGTCAATATAATATAAATATGTAATACAACAGAATGGGATAGGAATGAGGAATTTTCACTGTATATTATTATTCACAATTCGGAATTCATAGTACAAGAGCTGATTTGTTTGAGGGATTTCATGTAATTTTCAAACCAATAATTTGAGACACTTGACCACTGACCATTTTCCAATGACTATTGAGTGTTAAATGTTAAATATCATGTTGACTAGAATTTAGATAATTAAAATGATGCATATATTGCAAATAAGATGAAATGAATAAAATAATAATAATAATATTTGTTTTTTTATGAAACAGAGAATGATGTTCCAGAAGGATTTCCCGTAATCACAGAGCCGCCAATGACCAAAGTAGTTGAAAAAGGACGAACCGCAACTTTGACTTGTAAGGCAGCGGGAGCACCACCCCTGAAAATTACGTGGCTCAAGGACCTGTTGCCCTTACTACCGTCGGAACGATTCTCATTCGTCGGAGAAAATGGAGGTAAGGAAGCAAATACATACAAATATTCAACTTTTATTTACAGTTCATAATATTTTAAAATACAGGATACAGGATTCAGGATATTTATATTGTTGAGGAAAAACAATGTGTTTTTGAACAGACTAAAAATTAAGCATGTCAATTTCAATTGCATTTCAAATTTAAAAGTTCCAAATGCGGATGCTGACATTGAAATTCAAGTTGAAGTTGAATTGACAGGAAAAACATGTGTTTAATTCACTAATCAAGAGTCAAGAGTGATAAGAACAGCGGTCTAGGCTTTGAGCATCTGTTTTCTATGTATCTGTCATCTGTATAAAATGCACTTAATTTATTAGTACAATTTGTTTGTTTTAATAAAATAGAAAATAGAGGAATTGAATGAAACTGCTCTGGTTCTTTCTCTTTTCCTTTATTTGTTTCTCTCAATTTGGTTTAGTTTGATTTGTTTTCTCCCCTCTCATAATAAAACTCAAACTAAAGTAAAGTAAATGCAGTATGCAGTGGATGCTGGATGCAGCAGGCTGTTGAATCTTGAATCTGTGGAGCAGTCAATCTTCATTATGTCGACTATCTCTTGCCTTGTGTCTTGTGTCTTTTGTCTTGTTTAGAGTGCAGCCTCGGCTCTTGTAGATTTGGTAAAAGCAAAAGCAAAGACAACGACAATGACAAGGACAAACCATGCAAATGAATTTATTAATTCAATTCAAATTCTTCTTCTTCTTTCATCTTCTTCCGCTTCCTCATTTTGATTTGTTTGTTTGGTTTCTGGGTTTAGTTTTAGTTATACTTCTAGTTCTACTTTTAGTTCTCCAATCTCCAACTTCAAAATGAATTCAATATTCACAATGGATGCACCATGTAACTTGTAAATTATGACACATGACACCACGTCATGACTTGTAATAATCCTAAATCCGAAATCCGAAGCAAATCAAAGGAAATGAAAACAGGAAACATTTGGACATTTTTCTACATGTTTTACACAACAAATTAGAATTTTGGTTATTAAAAACCAGAGACTTGAGACGAATGATTTAAACTTTAAATGTAAAATACAGATGACAGGAAACAGAAATCTTCTTGTTGTCTCTT
The DNA here is from genome assembly GCA_019776565.1 of Sminthurinus signatus. Lineage (NCBI taxonomy): Eukaryota > Metazoa > Arthropoda > Collembola > Symphypleona > Katiannidae > Sminthurinus > Sminthurinus signatus. The sequence continues at coordinate 66,137 of JABASP010000092.1, forward strand.
CTTTCGACATGGATAAAAGATAAAATATAATGTGCAACGTGCATGATTAAAATAGATATCTTTCGTTAGAACTCCAAAGACGTATCTACAATCAACAATCTAGATTTTAGAGTCAAAATATTGACATTGACAGAGCTGATTTACCTCTTTATTTTCACTGTATTTTGTACTTTGTACTTTGTGCATAATACAAAATGCAGAATGGAGAATGGAACAAAAAGTACACAGGATGATGGAAATGGATGATGTGAGTGTATCTTAATTTATTTGTAGCTACTAATCATAAGTCCTTAATTGGAACAAGATGAATGACTTTAATTTATATTTTCTACACGATGGGCAATACAAGTAGAGTTGAGTGCAAATTTAGTGTGTTTGTGTTCAGACTTTGGAATTCAGATCGATAAATCGTGAGGCATGAGGCATGAGGCACATTTGTACTTGTACTTGTTTTTGTATTTGTATTTGTACCTGGATCGGTATTCCGATTTGGATTTGGATTTGGTATTCGCTATTCGGTATGCTAATGGTTAATGGTAATTCATCCATCTCTCTCTCTCTGTTTTGTAGTGCAATGTACAATGTACACATTCCACGAGCCATTAACAATAAGTGAGACGTGCCATAGCTTTATTTAAAGTGTATTTAGTATTTACATAAACAGTATATAGTATATAGGCAAAGAGCTCTACTATTATTATCATTATTATTATTATTACTTTTACCTTTTTCATATCAGATATAATATATAATGAACTTGTTCATGTTTAACGTGTGTGTGGTGTGATGCAGTGCAGACTGTGGTTTCCACCAACTTGATACACTTTGAGTAATTTATCTTGGAGGACACGCGTAACGGAACCAAACCGAAGGAAGCCACACCAGAATAAAATGGAGTAGAGTTAAGTTGAGAGGGGAAGGAAAAAGAAGATAACTCAAACATAAGAGGAAACATAAAATGTAAAATGTAGGAACAAGTTGATTCTCCTTTCCTCCATGGATGTTTTAGCAGAAACAGAAACTGTATTCCGTACTCTGTATCCTGTGCACTGTGCAGTGTGCAGTTTGCAGTATATCCAGTACTTTGTAAATATACAATATACACATTACGCATAATCATCTATATAATATAAAATTATGTATGATGTATGCAATCTCTTGTGCAAGTGGAGATGTATCTCTCTTCTAGATGAAGGTGGCAGTACAAGTGGAGGAGGAAGATGAGGAAGAAGAGGAAGGAGAAGGATGGATCATCCAGATAACAGAACACATCATACTTGATACTTTATACTTTGTGTGTACATAATATAATAAATATATCCGTGTAGAATGTAGAATGTAGAATGTAGAATGTAGAGTGTAGATCATGCGGATGATAATTCTGCATGCGTTCTCACACTCTCACACAAATTTCCCTTTTTATCTTGAGCTCCGAGTCTACAGCAGTTGGGAGTTGGGAGTTGGATGTTTAGAGCATTAGAGTATCCCGTATCCAGCATTTCCTTCTCATTTAGACTCAGACTCACAAGACTCGGTGTTGGTGTTTGGAGTGGGTGTTACTTTTAAATGTATTCTGGATCCTGGATGAATTCCGTGTGCATTTTGAATCTAGAATCTTGAATCTAGAATTTAGAATTCAGAATTCAGACTGCCGGAACAAAACTGCTATCAAATTCAAAAATGGAAATGTATGTAGAATGTAGAATCTAGAATGTAGACTGTAGAATGCGGAGTGTAGATATGATGTGAGACGTGTAAGATGTGGAAAAGATGTATCTTTTATGCGTGTCTGAATAATAAATAAATATGTACACGGGAGAAGATCGCTACTGAGCACTGAGTACTGGGTAGAGTGATTATGTCTCAGGTCTCAAGTCTCAAGTTTGTACAATTTACAATTTACAATGTACAGTGGAAGTAGATATATTTACACCCAGGTTTTACGCATTATACTTTATATTGTTGATTTTCTGGGTGTTATCTATTCCAGCGTATTTTTAAATATTTTAATGTGTCGGCTTTCCCCTCATGTTTAAAAGTTTTATACATACGTAATATTTTAAACAAAATCCCTTGTTGTTTTTGTGTTTGCTCTTGTTTACTACTGCGTAAATTTTACACCGTAAATCCTACAAGAAAAAGAGCCAAATCTTTGAATATTTTGCATAGAAAAACCTTCGTGTATTTTAGTTTCTAAACTCTACACTAGAAACTAGAAAAGATGTATAGATTTGTTAAAAAGTAAAATGAGCTCAACATGAGAGTTTAGAGTAAACTTCTAGAACAAAAAATGCACATTTTTCTCATAAATATCTTGAATGCTGTATCTTGTATCTTGTGCATACTTTAAATAGACTATAAATTGTGGATGGTGGATTTTGTCCTCAATTTAGAGTCCAAGAAATGGTTAATCACTTTGTATGTGTTACGGAAGAAGATTATGAAAATAATAAATAATGTTTGTTTTTTTTTCTTTTTCTTTTCTATTTTCATTCATTATATAGAAACTCTGCAGATTACGGATGCTGGAGAAAGTGACGCAGGTACGCATTTCTTTTTAATAAATAATGATGTTAAACTAATCGATAGAGTACAGTTTCAGTGATGAAATGGTGATAAAATACAATAATAGTAATAATAATGATTGGAATTTGTAATAATGTGTAATTTTTGGATAATTTTCAGGTGGTTATGACTGTATCGTTGAAAATCAGATTGGAGTTGAATCGAGTACCCAGAGCGCCAAGGTCTATGTTAAAGGTACATTTTATGTTTCAAATTTACAAATATCAAGTGTTTCAGTTTTACAATTTTATTTATTATTCATCTTCATGTTTGAAATTCAAGATTCAAAATCCTCCACTTTCCGCTTTCATTTATAACCAATGATAATATTTTGCAGTCACTTGTAATTTCTAGGCTTTTAGTTTTCATACATCATACGCACAGAAAACACCAAAGGACCAAAAAGTAAAACGACATCGGACGTCATTTATACTTTATACGTTATACGTAAAGTTGACAGTTGAAATATTTTCCGGGTTCAGCTGAGTTGCTTTCACTTTCACTTTTTCTTGTCAGGTAGTTTAGATACATTTATTTAGAGGGTGGGTGACGCGGAGGACGAAGGACGAAGGATGAGTGATGAACAAAGAACAAATGTAAAACGTCTAAAATCTAGGAAGTAGAAACGGAAATTTATTAACTTTGTTGACTTGATTCACCATTCACTACATTTACATAATGAATGAGCATGATTTATTTTATGAAATGAATTTAGCTGAAACTGTTGCCAATTTTCTATTTTCTGTAGGCATTTTAAGAAACATAGTGAAAGTATTAAGAGAACTTCCACATTTCATAATCCATAATAAAAATTGTATGCACATGAAATAAAAAGATCCCCGATGGAAAAATGGAGTTTAAATATACACGTGAATTTTTTTCATTATTTCACTGTCAAGAATCAAGAAGCAACAAAACAAAATGAACAATGCACATTAAAAAAATGAAAATGAAGTATAATATAAAGAGAAAAGGGTAGCTTTTGGTTGGGTTTGGTTGCAACTCGGAACTCACCTACACTTAATTATGATTTCAAATTAAGTATATTCTCCACAGTTGATAGCTGATATGTACAAGGTACAAGTATACAGTGTACAGTGTATACAGATTACATATTAAACTTGTATTCTTTTTTCTTTTACCCCCACTCATGTTAACATGGGACGGCATACGGCATTTTATATTCTGTATTAAAAATTGTGAAGGAGGCGGCTTATGTTTTGACTTTGACTTTGAATTCCGTTTTGACTTTGGTTTGGCTTTGGTTCTGGCTCTAGTTTTGGCTTTAGTATTGTAATCAATGCAAATTTGTTTCATCGATTTTCACCGTATAATTTTCCTGGACATTTTTATCTACCTCCTCCTTTTCCTTTTCCTCCTGACTCTCCCTCTGCTTCTCTCCGGTTCTCTAAAACTCTGGAGAAAAACAAACAGAGAGGAGAAATAGAGAGAGGGGGAGTTGTGCAAGTTTGAATCTGACAGTGAATTATTATGCACATCAACTTGTGGCTCAAGTTGGATCGGCTTGGCTTGGCTTTGGCTTGGGCTGACTTGAAGCTTGAGACTTGAGTTGGCTCATGACGTGGTTCTTGCCTCTTGTTTCTTGTTGGTTCATTTCACTGCAGCAGTTCATATTTCATGATAACTTTATTAGAATCATAATCTAGAGGAAAATGTTAATGTAGTGTTTTGTTTTTCTCCTTTCCCTTTTTTTCCCTCCTTCTCCTTACTCTTTTTGGAAATCTGAATCTGAATATGAATTACATAAACTACAAACTACAACGACTTTTTAAAATACATGGGCAGGAAATTTTCAATGTTGAATATTTTTTGAAGCAACTTAATATTTTTTATTTTTAATCTGAGATTTGAAGCCTGAAGTTAGACATTTAAAGATTTCATACATTTTTACAATATTACTATTTAAATGTGTAGTTTAATTTTACATTTTACATTAAAATTGTCTCGAAATTCTAAATTCTGGATTTTGAATGTTGGATTTTATTTAGCTTTTGGTTCAAATTATAAAATGAACTGAGTGTTGAGAATTAGGTTGGAAAATATAAAATATAAAATAGTAATCAGTTGAAAGTTGAATAGGGAATCAAATATCAAGTATCAGATATCCGCTGGACTAGTTTAAACGGGGCAATTACCGATTACTGTTCCAGTTGTTGTTCTTGTTGTTTTTGTTTCGTAGCAGAAGCAGTTAAGTATCTACATTTGAGGAGAAAGTCATCATCATTACAATCATAGTCATAATCATAATCATAAGCAGTGAGGATGATGGTCTATAATCTATAATGTTATTATATTATATAGATAGAACATAGAACAGAAGAGAATGGACACCACACCGTATGTTTTTCTGCATAATTTAGAATTTAGAGTGAACATTGTAATGGAATGTAGAATGTAGAATCTGTTTTCTCTCTTCAATGCTCCTATGTGTTTTCTGATGTGGATATTTACATATTTTTATTACATTTCCACTTTACATTTGATAAGTAAAGAGTACAGAGTAAACTAATAGAAATACAAAATACAAATACAAATGCACTATAAAATACAAAACCCATTTGTTAAAGTAAATGGCTTCTTTTCTCCAACATTGTCCATTTTCCATTTTCCATATCTTCACATTATCATTAGCAGTAGTAGTAGCAAAAGTGTTGAACATTTGGATTTTCCAACTTGTCCCAGTTTTTCTACAGCTGTTTTGTTGTTCTTGTTGTAGTTGACGATCATGATTATTATTATTATTATTACTACGATTACGATTACGATTACATTTGTGAAATTGTGGCACATAACATATTTTATTTTACTTGCCATTTGCTAAAAGCTAAAAGTTTTATGTCGTCTACTGTATAAGGTGAATGGTGAATGGGGGTTTTTTCTCGAGGAATTTCTACAGTAGAATTTATTGTTTTCGTTATTCCTTATTCCTGGTTCGTAATAGGACATAAAACTATTAGAAAACATAACAGTTGGAACAGTTAGTTGTTCGTTAGTTGTGCAAGGTCCACTACAAACTAAATACAAACGACAGAGTACAAAGTACAAAAGAAAAGGTAGAGAATGGCGTATGGCACACAGGACCAGGACATAAATTCCCATTTTAATTTCCAACGGAAAATGAAATGGTCGGAGCAGCTCCAGCTCCAGTTTTAGATTCAGAATCAGATTCAGATCCAAAATCCAAAAAAGCCTTTGTTAAAACAGAACAGAGAACAGAAAAGAGTATGAAAGAGAGAGAATTCAGATTTAGATACAGATTCAGATGCAGAATCCAGAATCAGGACCAAAAGCTGGTTTTAGTTCTGGTTCAGGTTGTAGATTCTGGATTCTAGAGGATGAGAGTATGTAAAATGGGAGAGAAAAGTCATGAATATGCAGAAATTCCCCTCTTTTACTCTTTTTCCCTCTTTTGATTCTTGATTCTTGGTTTTTGGTGGTTCTTGGCACCCAAATCCAGACTCCAGCTCCACATTTCACCATTTACCATAAAGGATGAAGGCTATAGAAATTTCGTGTGTAAGGTATAATAGGAATGTGTGGACTTTAAACAGATGTGTTTGTTAACTTTTAAGTGATTCAACGAGCTTGAATTATAGCTGAATTAATGAATGTGTGAAATTGGTGGGTATGACTTTACCTCACTTGACTTGACTTTACTCTTTACTCTGTATTTGACTGGCTTTTTTGCCCAGCAGAAACTTCAGACTTCAGACTGTAGACTTTAGACTACATATTCAATTAAAGATTAACTAGTAACACCATGCTAATGCTACTTGTTTCTTGTTTCATGTTGGATGTTGGATGTTGGATCCTTCATGCTCCATTAAACATTAAACATTCAACACAGACTTTTTCCAGTTTTTTGGCGTTGGCTCACTCATCAGAACTCGGAGCATGGAAAATACTTTGGCTTTGACTTTGACTTTGGCTTTGGACTTGGAGTTGGTGGAGGAAGGGGATACTTGAACATTAAAGCTTTAGACACATTAAACGACCACTACTCTTTTTACTCTTGACAGCATCTAGCATTTATAGTCTATAGTCTATTATCTGCACAAAATCCAAAAGTATAGACTATAGACAAAAGGAATTACCTTGGCATATTTTATATTTTACATTTTACATCATTTGCATAAATTACGTATATGTTTCTGTTGTGTGTAGATTCTAAGTTGTAGGGTGTAGATACTAGGTACTTGTGCACATTACGTAATGGATAATATAATTTGAGGAATTTGCAGTTAAATTTTGAATTTGAATGGAAATTTTAATATTTTTTACTTTACTTTTTTACCTTAACAGTAAGCTGAAAAATGTAAATAATGATGATGTAAAGAAAAAGGAAGATTTGAAATATAATAAAAAATATAATGCTTGATTTTCTTGTTTGTTTTTTGAAGAGAGGAGAGTTCCACCGGAATTTTCCCTACCACCAGATCCCGTGTATGAAGTCATGTTGGGAGCGGATTTGAATTTAACTTGTGTCGCCGTTGGATCTCCGATGCCTTCAGTCAGGTATTTTTTACAAGAAAATTAGAAAGAAAATTATCCTTATTTTTATTATAAAAATAATGAAATGATAATAATTTGTAATTTGTATTATTTAATATTATGTGAACTTTGTATTTGTAATTCCAGGTGGAGAAAAGGAATCGAGTCACTCACTCCGGATGATGCAGTCCCGATTGGAAAGAATGTGTTGATGTTGAAGAATATTCGGGAGACGGCCGTGTACACGTGTATCGCCAGCTCCAAGTTGGGGATCAAGGAAATTAACTCGACGGTCAAAGTTCAATGTGAGTACGAATTTAATAAGGTTTTTTGTTGTCCTTGTGGTATTCTGGATTCTGGATTATTTAAGTATGATGAAATTGTTATGAAATTTTTGCAAGAAATCATTTTGTAAACAAGAAACACAAGATGAGAAAAAAATGAAAGAGAAAAGAGCTTTATTTAGGAAGAGGAAGAACAGAGGAAAGTTTGTAGTTTGTAGAAACGTGAGATTTGAGCTTTTGATTTTTGATGGAGGACGTAGTAGTTTTTTTTTTTTTGCTTGTATCATTATCATTTGTAAACAGTAAACAGTAAACACAAGTTTACATTGGACAAGATCCAAAAGTCAAATAAGAAATAATTATATTTTTTTTACTCTGTAGATTGGAATTGGATGTGTGTTACAAGTTACAATGTTAGAATGTTACAGGTTATAAGTTATAAGTTTATATAATATTTTGTCATGAATCATGAAACATGACTGTTGATTTCGAAAGTCATGTTTTCATCTACCAGTTTTGTAAGCTCACGTTCCTAGGAAATGTCATTTCTCTCTCTCTCTTTACTTTTGGTTTTTGTTCCTGTCCTAAAATCTGGGGCTGGAACTGAAACTGAAAACCAAACCAGACCAGAGAAAAGAGAAATACGTGATGTCCAGGAAAGGGAAAAATGAGAAAGTAGAACAGTCAACTTTCCTTGTTTCTCTCCTTCTTTTTTTTCTTTCTTGTAGATACTTTTTATTAGCCTTTTTGGTTTCCCTCATTCAATTAAAATGGATGTGAGTGTAATAAGATTTCCGTCCCATTTTTACGACACAGTCAGACCCACAAACAAATAAAACAAGCAAACAAACCCAAGATGATGGAATTTAGTAGAGAAAATAAATAAATAAATAAATACATAATAATAATAAGAAGAAGAATGATAATAATAAATAAGGAAATGAAAGTTTCATTATGAAATCCGGTTCTTGTTCTTGTTTCTTGTTGTTTTTCATCTTATGTAACATGTAACAATTTTTATTTCAACATGTTTGTTTTATTTTATAATGTTTTATTTTTGTAGCTCTACCAAAACCGCCATCAAAAGTCCGAGTTTCCGACGTGACCGCCACGAGCGTTCGTTTGACATGGTCGTATGACAAGGATGAACAGGACCAGGATGTGACCTACTATGTGATCCAGTACAAACCCAAATATTCCACTCAGGACTTTGCAGAAATTAGTGGAGTACTCACTCAGGACCACATTATCACTTCTCTCAATCCCTATACTGAATATGAATTCAGCGTCATTGCCTTTAACAAGGTGGGACGTGGAGCTCCGTCTGCAGCTGTAGAGGCCACCACCGGGGAAACAAGTGAGTTATCAAAAGAAATTGGACAAGTTGATTAACTAATTAATTAATGACAGGCTGCTGCTCGTCATTAATACTACTGTATCTTGTACATTGTATTATATAGTATGACTAGAAATGTGAAAAAAAAGTAAATGACTTTTATGCAGGATTCTCGTCAGATATAGATTATTTAGGAAAAATATCATTGTAGGGAACTAATAAAAACGTTATGTTGTTATGTTATTGAGGCTTTACTAAATGTGTACAAACCAAATTACAAATTAACAAGAATTAACAATCTTTGACTTTAATTATCTTTATCTTGCTCATTCATTCATTCAATCTCTCTCAGTGGACTCCTATGGAAGTGCAAGTAAGACGTCAATCAATACATAACTAAATCAGTTTACTTTCTTTTTTCTTTATCTAAATATTCTTTCATACACTCTTTTGATGTTTATCAATATTTTCTGTTCAGTTTTTTTGTTTATGAATTGATTTTCGTTTTGAATCAATTTTTTTCAGTTCTTCCGTTTTCTTTTTCTTTTGATTCTCAATTCTTGACTCTTGATGGGTCGACTGACAACTTGGTTTATTGTTATTTTTATTATTTTTGGGAAAAGAAGGACAGCACGACACGTTTTGTTTTGGTGATTGGTGATGGTTTTGGAAATTTAAATAAATGTACATAATTTTTTTCTGCACCCTGTTTTATTAGTTGATTTATGATTTATGAACATCGTATTATCGTTTTACTTTTTACTGTAAACTTGCATGCGTAAGTATTAAAAGTGTTATGTATTATTAATTATTATGAATGTAGACTACACCTGTTATTATTTATTATAATTCATCATGCAATAAATGTGTTTTGGTAATATTATGTTTTAGTTTTTCAATTTTGTAGGTTATAGTTTTACTTTGAACTTTGATCAAGTTTTTTTAAAATATTTTTTGGCATAATTTATTCTGTACTGAACTTCATATATAAAAATGTAAAAAAAATAAACTTTAAAGGTATTCAAGTACTAAAATTTTAATGTGTTTGTAACTTTCAGAGCCAAAATCAGCCCCAAGAAATGTGAATGCTAGACCATTGAGTTCGTCACAGGTCCTCGTGAGTTGGGATGAACCGGAGAGTCCAAATGGTCAAATAACTGTAAGTCATATTTCCAAAGAATATTATAAGTTATTTTGTAAACAAACGCGTAATAATATGTAAAAAATAATGCAGTTACACAGAAACACCGGAAAATATTGACTGTTTATCACATTAGATTGATATCTCATCCATCCTCATTAATAATGAGAAAAATTGTAGAACTGGTTTAAATTTTGAAAAGTCATGCTGTGTTTTCCACTACTCAATTTTATTTAAACTATTATCATTGCTTCATTTACTTGTGAGTGATGAATTGATGGTTGTTGAAGGAACAATGAACGAGGGGAAATTTTATTATTTAGACCTCCTCCTTCATATAAAATTTAAGATTTAAATGTTTTTGTTCCGTGTATGGTGTATCATTAACCAAGTCAGACCAGACCATATCAAACAAGAGATTTGACTCTTGACTTTTGACAAGCGAAAGATGTTAAGATTCTCTGGATTTTCTAGATTCTCTAAATTCTCTTTTGTCTAATGGATTCTTCCTCCTGCTCTCTTTTCCCAGTTTTCTTAGGTTAGAAAGTAGACAGAACATGTATAAATAGTAGAGAGTAGAGAAAGGAGCTTAGTTTTTTCCTCAGTGAAGGAAAAGGGAAATTCTATTCAAGCTATTATAGAGACAGCTCAACTCGCTCTGCATTCTGTATTCTGTATTCTTTTATTGTACAGGGGAGAAAGTAAAAGGTAAAGCCGCATGCGGGTAGACATCTGTCTAGTATCCAGTGTCTAGTGTCTATAGTGCTTAGTCTCTATTCTCCATTCTCCATTCTCCATATAAATGAAATGAATACAATGGAATAGAAAATAGAATAAGATATACATTATACAGTGCATTTCACATTTAACCTAGGTCTTCTTTATCTTCTTCCTCGTCTTGTTTTTCGTCTTTGCATTCACCCAGGACGTAAAACGTAAAACCTCTCCAAAGAATTCCTCCAAACTCTAGATACATAGGGCTTGACCGTCGACAAAAGTCAGAGACCAGTTTAGAGTTTGGAGAAAGAAAAGGAAAAAGGTTTGACTCTGCTTTGCTTTCTCTTGCTCTGCTCTGATGATGGCCATTGACCACTGAGGGAAAAGACGATGGACCATGATGCGTTTGAGTAATATAATGTAATATAATCTAGTATAATATAAAAGAAAGGTAGGGGAAAGGTAACAAAAGGTATATAGTTCAGGAAATACCATGTGCAGGGAGTAGGGAGCACTGAACACTGACGATAGATCTAGAACTGCATATGTTTATTTCCTAGTTGTTTGTATGTAGATTGTAGATACTAGAATCTAGAATCTAGATACATGTGTGTTTGTGTGTGTGAATAGGAAACAGGGAAAGGAGACTAATAACAATAACAGGGAACAAAACAATAAAGAGAGCCATTATGCTCTCTTGTTTCCCTATTTATTTCCTGGTCGATTCATGACATGAGTCTCCATTCTCCATGTATATTTTACTTGAGGAGTCCTCTTCTTCTTCTTCTTCCTCACAACAACAACAACAACTACAACAACAAAACAGAGTAAAAGGAGAAGCAATAAGAAGAACCAACGACGATTTCTCCTATAGAGAAAGCCCGGATATATTATGTGTATGTGTATATATGTGAACATGTGTAATGTGTAGAGTTTGTAGTATTGTGGAAAGGGGCATTTGCTCTATTATGGTCATTTGAGCAACCCTCATAAAATTTATGCTCGCAATAACAAATAGTAATAACTGTGTACATCGTACAGCGTACAGTGTACAGTACACTCTTGAATCTATCTGCACTACATATTATTATTCCACATTCTGTTTTTCTATCCTATCATCTCTGTCCATCCAAATCCGCCTGTGCATCCAAATCCAAAAATTAAGTTGAGTACTAAACTCTAGAATCTAGAGTCTAGAATCTAGAGTCCTTCTCAAAACTAAATCCAAATCCAAAGTCCACGTGGTGAAAAGGAGGTAGGTATTCAGTATTCAGTGCTCAAGAAGTCCCCCATACACAATATAGGTACACTGTACAGAGTACACATACAGAGAATTTGGTAGCAAGTAAAACCAGTTTGAGATGTAGAACAAAAGTAGAAATATACCAGATTCAGTTCCAGATCCAGCCCATTGGATTTTTCTTCAATCTTCAATTGTCCTTCATTGCTCGTTGAACTTGTGCAAGTGGAACACTTTGATTGTGCTAGGGACTGGTGGATTTGATGGGAATGGGATATGAAACGAGCTGCAGACTGAAACTATCCAATCGAAACGCTGTAGTACTCTCCCCGTTACTCCCCATACTCTTCATTCTTTGTGAATCCTGTACATTGGAATGGGAAAGTGCTAGAGGAGGGAGAACACACTCAGAGACACACTGATAGTAAAATGTGTAATCTGTAATTATTGTCAATGGGACTAATAAACAGTTGACTACTCGTGTGCTAGTGTCTGCAGTCTGTAGTGTTGAGAGTTGAGAGTTGAGAATGTTAAATGTTGCTAACTTTTAATGTTAGACGACTGCTTACTGCTCACACATGACACATAACCTAATTACACACAACTACAAACTACGTGCTTTCTCTAATGTGATGCGATATGCGATGCGATCTAACTAATATTATGCACATGCATAATATAATGTAACATTTCTTGTTATACATGGAAATTACATTGATCGTTACATTTTATGCATAATAATATATTATAAATTATAAATTATAATGAAAATCCGATAGACACAACAGACAACATACTGCGTTACTGCATCTGTAAAAGACTATAATAAAATGTGTGTAACAGGTAATACGTATTTGCGCAAAATACTTTAAGTTTTTTTCCTCTTTATTCTTTTGTAGGGCTACAAGGTGTACTTTACTTCCAATCCGACCCTTCCATTGGCTCAGTGGGATGCAAAAAGAGTGGAGAGTAACGAGATGACGAATATTCACGACCTCATCCCTCGTACAATCTACACCATTCGCGTTCAAGGTTAAAAATTAAACTATTATTAATTAATATCAACTATCAATGATGATTTTTATAATTATTATTTTAAAATATTTGAAAAGTTGAAGGAATAAAGAAACATGTTCAAAACTACTTTATTTGTATTGCATGAATGGAAACAGCTCGAACGGCAATTGGATTAGGCCCAGTGAGTGAGAGAATCCAAGTTAAAACGGAACAAGGTGTACCTGGTCAACCTCGCAATTTTCGGGCAACGTCCGTCACTCCCGTCTCTGTCACTCTGGAATGGAGCAAGCCAAATCATATCGGAAATAATATTGTGGGATATGAGCTCTATTGGAATGATACATTTTCAAAGGTATGTGTAATATTATAACTTTTAAAACAAGAATTATTATTATTCTCATTAGTATCGACTCTCGAGATTCGGGATCATTTGTGTTGATAATAAAAGAATTATAATCTTAATGCTTAATATAATATTAAATTTGTGAATATTTTGTGTTTCGTTTTTTCAGAAAATGGAAAGACGAAGTGTGCCTGTTGGAGAGTCTTTCACTTTATCCGGATTATATCCAAATACCATGTTCGTTTCGTTCTTTTGTATTTTTTCCTCCTTTGTTTGTTTTTCATTTTGATTTTGAAGGATCATTCCTGTTCAAGATTGTGATGATAATTGATTTTTGTACTACTTTTTTTTTATTTCAGGTATTTCATGTGGTTAGCCGCAAAGTCCATAAAGGGGGAAGGCGCAACAACCTCGCCTTTGCCAGTGAGGACGGAACAGTATGGTAAGATAATGATTCTCTTGTCTTCTCCCTAGTTTGGTTTTAATCTGTATAATCTCGTATCGTGCAAACCATGAATAGTGAATAGAATAGTGAGTTGACCTTTGACTATATATTTAAAATTTAAATAATCGTTAATAATAATAATTATAGATAGTTCAAAATACTTGTGACTTGTGAATTATCAATCATATATTTATTATATTATAGTGTGTAATATATTTATAGATTATAAGTTAAGATGTGTACGTACAATTTACATGTGTACAAAATGTACAGTGTATTTTATGGTGTACGAGGTACTTGCTCATATAATATAGAAGCATAGAAGTGTGTTAGTATTTTGATTATATTGTAGATTCTTACATTGTATTATTATTTATTTACTTGATATTTGACTCTCATAAGAGACTCGTGGTGGTGTTTTGTTTATATTTAATAAGTGTAAAAACGAGTCTAATTATTTATCACCATTGTCATCGTCAGTCTGTGATGTACTGTTTACTATTTGACTATCTCTTATTACTTTACAAGTATTATTATGCCCTCTCACTTATTTATTACGTTTTGTGTATGGCATAATTTTTAGTAATAATTACGTAATTGATTAATTAAGAAGAGGAAGGGATCATATAATTTTTATATGGCATATTGCATCAAATCTGGCATCAAAATATCATCATATCATCAAATTAGTTACGTACAGGGAGTAGGTAATTAAAAATACTTCATAGGACAATAAAAATGAAAAATCATATAACAAGTAGGAAGAAGCAGTTGGCTCTTTAGTATGAGAAAAATCAAAGTTGTCCAGTTTCAAGTTATTGGACGGTGTGTGTATGGATCAGATTTTGTGTTTCAAAATCCAAAATCCCAAATTAAAAAAAAGGTGAAGGATTGGAACTGTTTCGTTTTGTACTTTGTGTACACGGAAGAGTTTTTCAAGTCCTTTCCCCCATTGTGCGCAAAGGAAGAGAGAGAAAGAACGTTCAAAATTATAAAAAACTCCAACAAACGATAAAAAAGAGAACGCCCGAAGAATTCATCAACTTAATTTTGAAAAAAAAAATCCCAAAGTTTCAGGTTTGTTTCTATAATATTATTATGAATTTTAAAGTAAAACGTACCCTTTTTTTTCTTGATCATTTTTTTTGTTTCTCTTTAACTCTCTTGTATACATTTTTACCCTGATATTTAATCAAACGATACAGTCTCAAAAACCTCAAAACATTCAAATTTCAAATTCCAAAAAACATATGATCCAAACTAAAGATATATTATATGATACAAAAAAATACGATACAATTTTACAATTCCATCAACTCCAGTCCAATATCCAATCCAAAAAATATTTTTGTATATATTTATATTCCAGCAAGCACGCGAGCTATCATTATTATTATATTACATTTTGCATGCAACAAACAAAACAAACGCATCTTTTTTATTGATAAAAATGAATAAAAAAGATGCTTATTTGTTCACTAAATATATATAATATATTGCTGCACCACCATATGTTCACCACAAAATTGACCATGTCAACCAATCAATTATAATCCATCAAACCAACTGCCCAGCATTTTTATTTCCCTCTTGTTTCGTATCAATAGTGTTTAAACAGTGTTACAGTGTGATAATATTACTTAGTTTTATGTATAATAATAATAATATACATTTATTATTAGTGATGGTATGAGTTTTTATTTATTGTTCTGCACAGTCTCAGTCTTGTCCTTGTCCCTTTGCACATAAATATAAATAAGCTGCACATAATTTAGCATTAATTATAATTAAGTACGTTAAACATATTATATAGAAAACACATATAATATATACTAAGCCTTCATTCGTAAATATTATGGTCTATAATTAATTATTATTATTATTATTATTGTGAGTGGGCTTTTCATTATATAGCTCAGTTTGTTTTTTATATTATTTTCTGTTTTTAGTTTTAGGTGTTAAAAAACATACATACTCTATATTATACAGAAATAATTCCATGCTATATAATATATTATACTATATTTTTAGTAGATTATTATAATTATTATTATTTATTTTTCATTACAAAGTCACCAAAGACATGTAAACATGAACAACAGTAAAGACGATTTACAGTCTACAACCTACAGTCTCAGACCTAAAAATACTCATGAACTTAGAAATCAGACTTGAACGTTCCAAAAAAAAACTGACGAAATCGATCACTATAATCACTGATCACGTAGCATGTATACCACTAACAAAACAAAATGTCAAAACAAAACAATGTCATTCAAATCTATAATATTATTAATATTATGTGATGCACGTCAAAAAGAGGCGAATCAGAAAATATTCCATTTTTTTCCTTGCAAATGGAATAATAATTTCAATATATCGTATTATGCTTTTCCACTTTTTTTTGTACTTGTTTATATTATTCTGATTCGCCTCTTTTTCAATTAAAATGTACATGTATATAATATTTTATAACATGTCATTATACAACATGTCATTTAACTAATACAAAAAAAATATATGTGAACCTATATATGTGTAAACAATTTCAAATGCACTCATACTCACACATTCCATGTTTTTACAAATTCCAACCTTTGAATCGTAAAGTTCCTGGAGCTCCTCCACAAAAGTTTATGGGATCGGCAGAAGATTCTCAATCCATTCGTATATCATGGCAACCACCTCCATTGGACAAACAGAATGGTGATATAAAATACTATAAAATCTTCTTTGTGGAGAATGACTTGACTGACGACGAGGCGAGTCAAGTCACCATTTCTGATCCCAATGCACGAGAATTTGTAATTGATCAACTCAAACGATGGACCACGTATCGAATATGGCTGCTTTCGGGTACTCAAACATTGGAATGCACTGTACAATGTACAATCATCAATAATTGCATGCAATATTTTTATCTTAATACATTTATAAATGATATTCCACATATATAGGCACTCTGGTAGGGGACGGGCCTCAAACACAAAGCATTTTACTTCGAACAGAGGAAGATGGTGAGAACCTCACTCCTTAGACTATAGACTATATATCTAGACATTAATACAATACAATCAAGCAAAAAACAGCTCTTTCATTTTATACTAATGATACTTTCTATACTTACTATATAATATTTTTATTCAAATGTACTCACTCTCTTATTTTTATTTATATATATCAGTTATCAGTTTCTCATTTCACTATCTATAATACATTCGCAATATATGTAATATACTCTATATACAGTATACAGTCACAGTACCTATTTACATGAATTACATGTTTATATGTTTAAATGGATGAGATTCCGTTTTTATGTTGTTTTCTGTCGCTATTTCTCACACACTTTCACTTCTCTTTCTTTCTGTCTTTCTTTCTCCGACTTTCTCTTTTGTATACATTACAGTGTAGTCATATTTATTAATATAATATATATCTAGCGTGTAAGATTTGATAAATAGTAATTATTATTAGTATTAGTATTATTAATTATTAATAGTTGCACTTGCCTCATTTTGAAGCACTAAACGCTATATATAAGTACTAAATACCTTTTCAAGCACTGAATTTTGAAACAGTATGTATTATTAATTATGATGTAGGATGTATAATGTATAGGTATAACAAACTAACCAATCATTTAACAACAAATGTCCCTTTTGACACTCTCTTCTTGATTGACTGTCTTCTCATCGCGTTTTTTATTTCAAATTTTCAATATTATTTTAGCTCTTTGATAGCGCTTTGATAGAAGAAAAATATTATTTTCTTATTATTATTTCACGCTTAATAAGACTATAACATATCTCGTGGAGATGAAAAATTTAGACTGAATACAAAAATTTACACAGTTGTATAACACAAGATACAAAATACAGATGAAGGGAGAATTATTATGTTGTTTTTTCTTTTGGTTTTCGCATTTAACTTTTGTTTTTACTTGGTTACTTTGAAGCTTCTTTTCTTTGGTTTGTAGAATGTAGACCTTAGAATAGAATTAAATTAAGTTAGTATGCAGTTCTGAAATGTGGTCAATTTCTGTCTTTTTCTTGTCTGTCCAGTCCAAAAAGAAATTGAAACTTGAGCAAATACATTATAAACTAAATATAATATGTAACAAAATAATTATTAGAACTCTCAGAACTTTCAGAACTCAAAACATTTCATTCAGATTTCTATTCAGAATAACATTGACCCTTTTACATTTTTACCATTTACATTGTTTACAAAATATATTATACAGTATACGGTGATAAATCTCTGATTTATAATAGAGCATTAAACATAGAAGAACAAAAAAGTTTAGAAAAGCGTTATTACATGCGTGCATGTTCTTTTCTACTATGATTTTGGCTTGTTAATAATAATAATTAATCATTATTATTATTATTGGTTACAAATTATAAATTCTTTTATGATGATCAATGATAAATTTTTCAGGAATATACAATCAAGAATTATATCTATATAGAGTAGTCTCGAGGTTTACAGTTTTTTTTATCTATGTAGGGAAATTGACTAGTTTTAAGTTTTAAATTCACGTATATCTCCACAAACACTCTCTAGATCTTTATTTTCTATTACAATATTAATATTATCATATCTTTTTAAATGCTTCCATTTTATGCTCCACCATTAATAATTATTATTAGTCTTTTCTTTTTTTGAGCAAATAACTAATACTAACTGTAAGATACAAAAAAAACTAATCAAGTTTAGCTATATATTTTACTAATATTTTTATCTATACAAAGCACATTGCACATTCGCGTACCAGCACACCTATAAGTATAAGTATATAATATATTATTAATGCTACATAATTACTGCTTTTATATGCACACACAATTGCTTGTCAATTGTAATATTATATTATTATACTATAGATATACTATAACATTTAAATGTCTATATTATTATATAGTTGTACACTTTTTACTACTTATTTTAAGGGAAAACTTCACGCTCTCGCTCTCATGTTCACATCTCACAAATAATTTACTCGTGTCTATTTACTAGTAATTAGTTCACGATATGAACTTGCAC
>JABASP010000093.1:0-84430 GCA_019776565.1 Sminthurinus signatus
TGGAAAAGAATCTTCAGTGTTTACCTAACCAAGAAAAAGAGAAAGAAAAAGAGAATTCCTCCAAATAGAACCCTATTTCTAGTTTCTAGTTTCTAGTTTTAAGAGTCCTTTCAACTTTAACTCCCTTTTCCCTGTCTTATTCATTTGCATTGTTATTGTACATTGTGCGTGTATCTTGCTTCTTGTATTGAGCATTGAGAATCCATCGCTATTTTCTTTCTGTTTTATTATTTTGTAAATTTTTTCATTTATTTTATTGTACTTTACTTGCGTTTTGAGGATGTTGCGTTTGTTCTGTCATTGAATATTACGTTGCACATGGGAGACAGTTTAAGTCTACTGGCTATGTGTCTGGTGTCTGGAGTCTGAAGTCTCAGCCAGAGGCTTGAAACAAAAAGAGAGAAACTCAGACAGTGAAAACGCAAGAGATGGATGGAAAATGTCAACGCATATCGCATATTCCTCAGCGGTGCAACCTCTTTTTCTTTTCTATTTTACATGTATTCAAATTCATTTTGTACGTGCACCGTTTTTTCTTTCTCTTTTTCACCATTTTGTCACGGGTGTGGATGTGGACTGTCGACGTTATGAATTCCTTTGAATTTGAATGACAAAGTTTAGAGGTCCGTGACGAGAATTTACGTGTACGGAAATTAAGCATGTGTGTCATTTGTCATTTTACATCGAGTTTCTTTTTCTCGAAATCTTTTCAAGGCTCAAGGCTTTGAGTTTAATAAATTCAAAATTCAAATGTAGTAAAAATAACTGCAGGATTAACAAACCAAGGTCAAGGAGAATAAGAAGTAAACTGTGAAAACAAAAGAGTGTGGTGAAGGTACAAAAGGAAGAAAAGGAAGGAAGAAAAGTGCGTACAACGAACAAGTTTCCTCACAAGACAAGACAAGGAAGTGACACAACAATAACAGAACAATATTTGATTCCATGAGAAAGCCAATTTGGATTCCAATACACATTCCAGCTCCACTATAAAGTGAGAAGTGTGGAGGAAACAAAGGAGGAAATGCGGAGTGGAAGGTCGAATGTCGAATGTCGAGACAGCGAGAGAGAAACCAGCACAACAAAGTTTATGAAGAATGTGGATAATAAAGGAAAGTGGAGAGATGGAGAAAAGACAATGGAGAAAGGAGAAACTGGAGAAAAAGTGAGAGAGACGAGGGAAATCAACTTATCAATAATTGCCTTGTTCCGCTTCCTTTCAATCTGCAAGCATTTATTTCTCTCCCACCCCTCGCAAATGAAAGTTGACGCTCGAAAAAAATGAAACTTGGCTCCGCTCAACTCAGCTCCGTTTAACTCTACAAAACTCGACTCGACTCGACTGGGTTCCACTTGTCTTGTTTTAACTCAACTTAAGTTGGTCTGGTCTGGTTGACTTTGACTTTGACTTGGCTCAACATTTTAGCCCGTGTTTGAACAATATGATCAGGAATGAATTGCACAGCATCGGATGGGATGAAATTCCAAATTTGGAATCTATTTGGCGAATAATAAACAAGAACAAAAAGAACGGAGAAAAAGAATAAGGGAGACGGAGAAGAGTCTGAAATCTGTTTATAAAGATGTAAAATATTCATCCGACAATTTGTTGCTATATCCTATAAAACTTTTACGGCTACAACTCATATTCTCTCTCTTCTTCTCTCTCTTCTCTCTTCAAATTTATCCAACTCCTACCTTTTTCTAGCTGTATAATTCAATTTCCACGTCCTGTATATTTTCTCTGCTCTTTTACACATTTCCACTCCTCTTTCTTGTGGAAGTCGACAGACATGTACTGAACGGTACAGAATATTTCATGGCAAATGAATATGTATGCCCTTTTTCTCCTCCGTCTTCTTCTCTTGGTCTGTTCCACATATTCCAGATATTGTCTCTGTGTGAACATGTTAATATGGAAGAGGCTGCCTGGTTTGGCTGACTCTCATAGATAAAAACACAAGCTTCTATTATTTTTTCCTGCTTCTTTTTCTTTGTCTTGAGTCTTGAGTCTTGTGAAATGTGCTTATTCTAAATGTACATATTTTGGAGTCGTTTTGTTTCCCGTCTCGCTTGACTCTTTATTTTTTTGCGTGAGTATGTCTATTGTAAAAGTATATTTATATGTCCCAGAAAACCAGGTTGGTTATTTCCATGGTTGAAAATTGGTCTCAACAGTCGATATATGGTTAAATGGTTAAAATTGCGTTGAAATCACGGAGAAAACATAATCACAGTTTTAGAAAAAGTTAAAAAGTGGTTGAAAAATGACGTAGTTCATTTTCATGGTAAAACAATCGTGCAATAAACTTTGCATTAACTTTCCCTTTAATTAAGTCAAATATTGGTGAATTTTCGAGCATAAAAGTTGAACTTTGACATTTTATTATAAGCTAAAAAGATCATGGATTTTTTTTGCAATGTAACGTTGTCGTAGTATTTCATCACATATTTTATTATTGATGATCAATTGTTTTTCATGCTAAATTCATCAATCATACATCTCAAAAAACTCATCATTACATTTCACATAGTTTTGAAACCTAAACCGTCTGAATTCTCAAGCTCCTCCACTTTCAAAATTGCAGAGACCACCAAATAATTACACAACTAGAAAAACCCTTTTATAGTCATTTTATTGCACCTTTCACAATGACGGGCTACAGTGATCGTCACGTGAGGCGCTTGGTGAATGAAAGTTTGAGGGAGATGATTTTGCTCCGGGAAAATGAACATGACCCGGATCCTAATCTGGACCCTCCCCCCATTGAATTTGTGAATGACGAGGATCTCATGGAGATTGAGGACGTAGCAGAATGTCATCCAGATGTGGACTCGGACAGTCAATCAAGCGAAAATGAGATGCCCAGTGACGAAAACAATGACGATGAGGAGGATCGTTACTTTCATGATGAATTTGAAAATAATTATCCAGTAGATGGCGCATACCCGAATAGTGGTTCAGAGACGGATGATACTGTTAATTATGTATCAACTTCCGAAGAAGAGTACGCCAGAGTTGAAGAGACCGTAGAACTGGACATTTTGACAGGTAAAAAGGAAGAGAAAAACCACTGCGAGTCTTTTTACAACCATTATTTATTAATAATAAAAGTATTATTATAAAAAATGCAATTTCAAACTGGAGGAATTTTTATAGAGCTGCGGTACTGGGCTGTTAACATGAGGGTTCAACACAACCAAGTTACAGCTTTGCTGAAAATCCTCAGGAAATACCATAAAAATCTTCCAGCTGATTCACGTACCCTAAGAAAGACACCAAGAAAAACTCATATGAGAAGAATCGATCCTGGTTCATATGTCCATTTTGGACTTCGTAGCGGAATCACAAAAGTAATAAATGAGTACGATATCAAAGATAAAGTGGTTGTTGACATTAGTACTGATGGATTGCCAGTTTCAAAAAGCGGAGGAATACAATTATGGGTGACACAGGGGCGGGTTCTCAATGCTCCCAAAGCGGACCCATTTATCATTTGCATTTGGGAGGGGCAGAGTAAACCTACCGATTTCAACGCCTATCTTGAGGAGTTTGTAAACGAGGCCGCGGAAATGGAAGAACATGGCCTGATTAAAAATGAAGATGAACATTTAGAATTTGAGATCCGATCATATTTGGCTGATGCTCCGGCAAGAGCTGCGCTTGCTCAAATCAAGGGACACACGTCAAAAATTGGTTGTGGAAAATGTAAACAAAAGGGTAAAAAAATTTGTATTATTTTATTATTATTATTATTACTTATTGTTTATTTTTATTTTCTCAAAGATTACAGCGAAGCTTCGAATTTTCATTTTATCAGACAATTCACTATTCATAAGGATTTTTGAGGGGTAATGTAATTATTTTTGTTTTTTTTAAAAGGGCGAAGGATTCTTGGAAGAATTGCCTTTGCAACATCTGCCAAAGAGCCAAGACAAGATGCAGATTTTTTGGAACCACAAGATCATCCTTATATTTTGAGTGCCACCATTTTGACCCGACTGAGACCGGGTTTGGTCACAAGAATACCCTTTGAATATATGCATCTTGTTTGCCTCGGTGTAATGAGAAAATTACTTGATATTTGGATGGGGCTTAAAAAATATAACAAGAGAGGTCGAATCAGGGCGAGGGATCGAAGACTGATTTCATCTGCCCTCGAAAGTCTAACATCAAAAGTCCCCGTTGAGTTCCAGCGTAAACCGAGATCCCTTAAATACCTTGACCGTTTCAAAGCCACAGAATTTCGACAGTTTTTACTCTACACGGGACCAGTTGTTCTCCGCTCCGTGTTAAAACCAGAATATTACAATCATTTCCTAAATTTCCATGTGGCCACCGTAATTTTGTCAACGGAAAGTTTACATTTACGATACAACGAGTATGCATCATATTTACTCTCAAGTTTTGTCAAAGACTTTCCAAAATTCTATGGTGCGGATATGGTATCATACAATGTACACGGCCTTGTGCATCTCAGCGAAGATGTTAAAAATTTTGGAGTTTTGGAGAAATTTTCAACATTTCCTTACGAAAATAATTTACAAAAGTTGAAGGGACTCATTCGGTCAGGTTCACGCCCTCTTCAAGAAGTTTCAAATAGAATTCAAGAAAAAATGAGCATCCCCTCAATTAATAACAAACCAACAATTTTTCCTGCACCGAGCGTACCACATCAGAAGGGTCCAAAATTAAATTTTAACACGGCTCAAGAATATAAAACCTTAAAACTAAAGAAATTCACTATAAAATTAACAGAGGCTGACGATGTATGCTGTCTAAACTCTGGGAAAATAATAAGAATAAGGAACATTCTTAATGTAGAAAACTCCCGGTTTGTACTTGTAGGGAAGGAGTACAAAAATGTTAGGAGTTTTTATTCTGAACCTTGTGATTCTTTGGAATTCGGAATAAAACGAGTAAGTAGCCTCTCGGAATTGAAATCATGGCCGCTGGAGGAAATCAAGTACAAATGTGTGGCACTCCCGTATAAAAATGATGTTGTCATTTTGCCTTTCCTTCACTGCAGCTGAAGAAGATGAATAAAATAAAATATAAAATATAATATCTATATACATATACAAAAAAATAACGTTGCCATGTAAATAAGTATAGAAAAGAAATTATAATAACAAATTTTCCTATCTATTGTCAGTATTTCATATCCCATTACCTAGAAAAATTTACATAAAAATATAAAATTGAAGCAGTCCCAATTCTGATCTCCTCATGAGTGGATGCAAATAATAGAAATCTCGTCTCATTCTTCTTGTTCTCGTTTAAAAATGACAACTCTGTACTCTGTCGTGGAATTTGAAAAGGACAACGAAGTAGCTGTCGTTCCTTGTCATTGGGTAAATAGGAAGAAAAATGAATGCAGTTGGCCACCAAGAAATGTCGACGTCACGTCATTAGTAAAGTCCTGTGCAGCCAAACAAAAGTCTTGGACCTCATACAAAATTGAAGTCCTCGGGGAATATGGTAAAATAAACTACATAAAATAAAGGTTTTTTTTACAAATTTACATTTTATTTTTGTATATTATGTCGTTGTGTTTTATATTCTTTCATAATTATTTGTATGGCAGAGTCCTATTCAAGAGCCCACTCAAAAATGGTCCGTGTGGAAAAAGGAAAAGAAATTGAGTCGTCATGTGCAGAGGATGGTCGTAGAGGAAAGAGCAAACAAAAAGAGAAGCCTTTGAGACTAGAGTTTCCTTCATCAGCTCCAAAATCTGCTGTTTTTTTATCTAAATCTCCGAGTCGTCCTTCAGCATCTCAAGAATCGGCAGGACCATTGACAAGAAAACCTCAAGGTGATCCACATTACACAAATAACAAGTCTCTCAAAGTCCTATGAAAAATTCGTACATTTTTATTTTATATTAAAAGTTATTGATTTTTATTTACTTTCATTCATGCATCAGGATCTGTATCGAGAAATGTAGTTGAGAAAAGGCCGCATGAACAAAAAAAATCCGAACCGAAACGACCACGGATCGAGGAATCCAGTGAAAAAGAGGCAGTGGGAACTTTTTCTAATTCTTTCTTGCATTCATTCCGCACTCCTGCCTCCAGTCTGACAAACTCCTTCCGGCCGACAAGTCAAAGTTCAAGAGACATCTGTGAGTAAAACTGACAACTGACAAAACTACACAAATAATAAGTATTATTCTTTAACTGTAATTCATAGCTGCATCCAGATGAATAAAACCCTACAAAATGCGTACTTTTGAATTTCTAGCCCGTGACATTCATGAGATTTTGAAAGGACAAGCTCGGCATAAAGTTCAGCTTCAACAGCTACAAACCCAACTTGATAAAATTCAGGCCTTCCTGGTTCAGAATCGACGAGTGGTTGATGAGGATGATGATGAAGAAGAAAATAAAGTAGAGCTACCTATACAAACACTTGAAGAGCTAAGAAAAGTTGATTTGAGACTTGAAAAAGAGAAAAAACTCCGGAAATATATAGTAAAATAATAACAAATAATGTGAATCAATTCACTGATCCTCAAAATACAGAGTTTTTAATTTTAAAATGTATAAAAAGTCCCTTTTTTGTTTTTTTAGAGAGATGAAATTTCATCAATTGGCTCTTCTCACGCCCGTGAAGGCATTCGTCTTGGGCTGAGAAAAATCATGTCAGACTCGTTAGCAATGAAATTTACATGGGCTGGAAAGACGGGAAAACTCCAGTTTAAGACGTTGAACATCTGCACTCAACTTCAATGTAAATTCCATTCATCACTAAATTAATTTTGTCTTTTTTGTGTCTATTTTGTATTATGTAAATTTGAAATTGATCTTCTATATTTTTAATTTGTTTTAGTGGCAATTAAAAAACTCCATAATGAAAGCGAGAAAAAGATTGACTTCTTCATTGGAGAGTGTTTGAAACAAACGAGAGGAAAGAAAACTGAAAATCCGAGGCCTCGTAATAATAATGACGATGATGACGACGATGACAATAATCAAGAAGAAAATGGCGACCAAAATTCTTCAGGAGATGAAAATGCTGACCTAAACAACAATTCTGACGATGATGATGATGATAATCGACCTGTAGGTTGGTCAGCATTTGATCAGCCAAGTGACGAAGAAGATGAAAGTGAAAAGGAGAATGAAGACGACAAGGAATAGAAATACTTCACTACTTTTAAGCCTATTATCATACTTTACCTTATTCCTATTAATTATTAATATTATTATTTATTATTATAAATGATGTTAAATGCTTTGGTTTGATTTTTAATATTACAGTTTATAACAAATTTATGTTCTAAATGAGTGATTTTCTGTTATCTAGTCATGGTTTTGAGTGAGAGCGAGTTATTAAAAGTTCAAAGGAGTTTTCAGAAATTTCAATGAAATAAGATTTGATTTTCATTTTTAGTGTGAGAGTTACAAGTACTTTGTGCTCCAGAAGTTGCTTTGAGGCATATTTTTTAGTTACATTCTGGTTACTTTGTCAAAAAAGTAACTAATTTCTGACAAACTTTCCAATTAAAAACATCAAACTCTTTGTCATTTCAACTGCATTTCAACCTTTTACCGACTGTTTTTTCAACGTTGGGTAACCCGGACATCGTATCCAAAAAACAACAGTTGAAAACCCGTCGAATAACCGAAAAGTACAGTCAAAATAACTGGTATTTTTTGGTCAACTGTTAGTTGGAATTTAGTTGAAATATAGGGATCTGGTTTTCTGGGGTATAGATGGAAATACGAGAATACGAGATGTCCCATATTCAGCTCCATTTTCTATTTTCTATTCTAATCTTTTTGTTCTGTATTCTGTGTATTTATTTTTCACTTGCTTTTTTTTCATAGTGTTGCTGTTTCTGTTTCTGTTGTTTTCGGGTGCTCGAGAAATACGGAATAGGAAAAGAAATGGAGAATGGAGGATGGAAAAGGAAGGCTGACGCAAATACCCACACAATAATAATATCTATTCCTATACACGAAAAAATATTCGCATTCACATTCAAAGATGAAGAAGCAGAGAAGTGGAGAAGTGGAGAAGTGGAGACGGAGAACTAATAGGAAGTCAACGACAATGGCAAATGGCAAAAAAGACAAGACAAAGAGGAGGGAAAATCAAAAGGAAGGGGAAAAGAAAAGAAAACGGCAAAGACAAAAGAAGAAGAGTGAAGCGAGGAAGTAAACTCTTCATATATCAGAAATACAACTACAATGTGTATATTTTTCCACTGTTTCTCTTTCTGTTTCTGTTTCTCTTGTAAAAGGAAAGAAAAAGATGCTTTTCTTTCTTCCAGTTTTTGCTTTTGTGTTGTAGTCACCAGTCTCCAGTTGTAGAATTGAGAGTCGCCACTGGAAGAAGAGACAAGAGAAACAAGTTGGTGATGGTTAAAGATGGAGGAGAAAGAAGGAAAAGTGTAGAATGGAGAGTAAAAAATATATTGCTTTGGTCTTTTTATGCATGTCACAAGAGTTATTGCTCCTACAGATCTGAATCCAGAATCCAAAGCTAAAATTAGTGTCTCCGTCCGTTACGCCGTCTTCCTCTATTACGTATTACTCTAGACTCTCCACTCTACACTTTTTACTCTTTACTCTACTCTGTACTCTACAATTTGAGCTGGAATATGGAACAAGAAAATATTAAAACGATATTTCATGGGAATCGTCACATGCATTCTGGAATCTACTCTATTTTTTCTCCTTCATATTTCTCATCCTCATCTTCTTATTTTTGTATACATGTACACATTTGAAATATCATGGATGCATACGCCGTATTTTGTATTTTGTATCTTGTATCTTGTATTTTGCTCCCTTTCTTCTCATTTCTCTCCTCCAGATTTTGACACTCACATCTCACATCTCACACTCTTCTTCTTTTCTCATCCCATACAAAGTATAAAATAGAACAGAATACATGAACATGGGCATAAATTTCATATGCAAACGCGGAAAAGATGTATCTACAATCTACAATGAACAAACCTTTATTTTCCTATCTCAACTCTCAACCCTTTACAAATATTCTAAATATTCTCATTCACACACACAACAAAATAAAATAAAATACTATAAAATGAGACAGAATGAAATGAAATGAAATGTAAAGTAAAGAGAACAATTTTCACAATTCCCCATCAACACATTTTCATTTCCACTCTCATCCCCATTTCCTTTTCATCTCCACATTCTCAATTCTAGAATTAAGACGCAAAACAACGGTGTTTTTACTTTGAAAAGAAAATTGAAATTAGTATTAATTTAAATATTTGCAAATGCAAAAATTTCACACCAAGAGGTTTTTACTTTTCAGTTTTCAGTTTCCAGGTTTTCCTAATATAGCAAAAAAATGAAGTAAATGCGTGATTAGGAAGTAATTCCTTTAGAATTCCAGGGATAAAACATGATAAAGTAGTAAAAGTAGCAATAGTAAATGATATAAAACAGAAAAGAGGGGGTAAAAGGAAGTGGAAATGGAGCCACATTCATCCATTCATGAGAAATGAGAGATAGATAAAAGATGAGGATGAAACTCAAAATGAAAAACTTGTCTTGATCTACATTCTAAATCTATATCTTATTTGGTATTTGGTATTTGAGAGGATGGCCGTTGTACAGTTTAGATTCTAGATTCTACATTCTAGATTCTTTATCATTGAATCAACTCGGAATTCATAGATCAACTTGTGAGAAATTCAAATGGAATTTCCTCTCCATCCCAAAATGTGATATAGATGTGTAATACTGGAGACCCGAGACTGGAAATATTACCTTCACCTTGTCTTTTTTCTTTTCATTTTTACAGGGGGGTTTCCACAGTTGTGTTCTTTTGGATGGAGAAATGGAGAAATGGAGAAAAAGAGGAGAAGAGGAGAAGAGGAGAAAGTGTGCGATATAAGATATAAATAAGGATATGACGTATAAATTGACTTGATATGGAAACAGATACAGAAGCAGCCACACGCGTACATAGTACATAGAAATTTGTGTATAATATTCCGTCGAGTGTAGAGTTTGGAGTATGGAGTACGGACTTTGGACTTTGGAGTTTGGTAGTAAAAAGAAGTAGAGGAAAGGGAAGCGAAGTGAAGTGCTTCCTCAGAAAATGTGTCATGAAAATAGGAGACATTTGGAAAATAATCTCTATCTTATGGAAGTAATTTCAAAGGCCATCAGAATGATATATTTGTCCAATCGAGTGTGAACCAAAACCCAGGAATCAGACTTACTTTTCCATTCTCCTCCACATTCTCCCAAATTTAGTTGCAACTAAAAACTAAAACCAAAACTCCAACTCCACATCCACATTTTCCCAATCCCCAATTTCCAACTACCGTTTTACACACAAAATAACCAGTATCCAGTATCCAGGATCCAGTTCACTGTCATATTATATCTCATGTCACATAATCCTCCGCCCAATACATAAATAATGTCCAAATATTTATACACACACAAATCCTGATCCAAAGATAACTCAACTCCCTCTTTACAATTTCTCTTTTACTTGTTTTTTAATTTACAATTTGCACGCAAGCACAACTTGACACAATTTGACACAACCAATTATTCTCCAGTCAAAAATTTACTATACGCATCTGTATAAATTGTAAAATCTTGATGTAGATCTAGTTCTAGATCTGGTTCTGGTTCTAGATCAAAGGTGAAACATTAGAGAAATTTATGAAAATTTGTCAATAAACTGAAAAGAGGTTTATCATTAATATTATTTTGATTTTTAATCCCCAGGTGAATCCAATCCAATACACTTCCAAAGGAAGTTGAAGTTGAAGGGGAAGAAAAATAACGAGATGATAAACAAAGTTTGGAACAGGAAGAAGAAAAAGAAGATTGTTTATTAAAATCCAAAAAAGGGTAACGGTAAAGTCAGACGTTCAAAAGTCATGAGAGTCATGAGTCAAATTTAAACTTGAAATCCTTATCTTTTTTATATCGCAGTTCTCCATCTTTTTTACCTTCATTTTTTATCTTTATCTTGCGATATCTTTCCTGTTTATCTTTAAATTTCCTTGTTTAAATCATATTCTTGCAGCTACGGAGCAACTAAAAATGACTGGAAATGGATTCAGGCCATAAGACAAAAATATTAGGAATTTCCCTCTCTTTAAACATTCAATTTTTAAACAGCTTTAAATTCTAAATACTGTGATGAATAGGAGCAAAAGTTGAAATATTTTTGTTCTTTGCTTTGATTTTTGTATTTCCTGTATTCATAATTCATAAACAACTGCAACTGCAGAGCGTATAAAATATATACATTTTTGTGTTTATTCTCGAGGCAAATTTTTCATCTGCGAGAAAAATTGATATGAAAAGGTAAATTTCTATCACTTTCATTCTGTTAGATAGATAAAGTAAATTGCGCACAAATAGTCTGCAGCATTTTTTTTTGTTTTAATACCGAGAAAAATGAAGGATTTTGAGTTTCACTTGGGATGAGAGTTTGTGTTTTGTGTTTGATTTCCATGAAAATATGTGCGTGTGTCAGAGATGAATTGCTCACGATATGAAAAACAAAGGTGATTTCTATATTTTTTACTCGTACATTTCAGACTCTGACTCAGGCTCAGACTCACAGTCGACGAATGAACGAATGAAGGAATGAACGAACCAACGAAATGAAAGCAATTTTTCCCCGTTTCATTTTTTTCTTGTTCATTTTATTTTTTATCTTGTTCTTGTTTTTGTGCTGCTATTATTCACAAGTCACAAGCCTCAGCATCTATCTCTCCTACACTATAAAAATACGAGATCCAGGGAAACTTTTGCGATTTACCAAGAACCAAAGAACCAAGATAAATATGAATGAAAAGATTCAGTTTTTTATTCGGATGTGTCTACATTCTACATTCTACATCTTCTTTCACATCAGCCTCTGCACATTTGTATTCCTTGTGCTTGTGCTTGGATTTGTATTTGTATTTGTATTTGTATCTCAATTTGCAAATGTGTGAATAGAAGTAGAAAGTTTTTTGTAGGTAATCTCTGAGCAGAGAGCAGAGCAGAGCAGAGCAGAACATGAATCCATCAATACAACCATTTATTCATTCAGCTCTCAAGTCAAGTCGAGTCGAGTCGAGTCAAGTCAAGTCAAGTCAAGTCATCGGGACTATTAGCAGAGAGAAGAGAGAAGACGATCACTTTTTCATAAAACCTTTCGTCTCTCTTCAGCTCCATTCACTAGAACAAGAAAACAGAAAATGGAAAATGGAAAATGAATTCTGCGAGCGTTGAAAGCGGACGGAAGAGGAAAAGGTTGAAACGGTGAACGGGTGAAATTAATGCGAGGATGGCGACAACTACAACTACAAAGTAGAAAATACAAAATACAAAATACTGCCTACACAGACTACGAGGAATTTGTGAATTCACTTTCTTGGAGTTGGGCGCGTGTACAACAAATTGCCGAGATGTTGTCTTGTTGTTGTATTCAAAGGGAAGGAAATTGGGAAGAAGATTAGCAATCAAAAGACCAGAAGAAAGGGTCAAAAGTATAGAAAACAGAGTAAAGTGATTTCAGACTTGAGATTTGAATGACCTCTGGATGTTGGATTCTTGAAAGTGGAAAGTGGAAGCTGGATGAAAAGAGTGAATGAGTGAGTGAGTGGTTGAAAGGGCCTTTCATTTTGCTGGGCCATTACCCAATGGATTTCATATGCCGACTCTGGTGTGTTGTGTTGGCTCTGCTTCATCTCTCTGCTAATAGCTAATCGTCCTGATTTCCGCTCCCGAATAATCAATGAAACAGGATTTTCTAATGAGCCATGACCAAAATCCATCTTCATCCAAATCCAAATCCAAAATTCAATCCATTCACATGACCTTTTTATCTATCACTCAACTCAACTCAACTCAGCTCAGCTCAGCTCAACGAGTGAGAGAGTCAGTCAACGGTTTCTTCCTGCTCTCTTTTTCGCTCTTTTTCTCTTTTTATCTGGTTCCAGCGATCCATAACTGCGGGCGAGTTCCAACGTCCCACGGTTATTCTAAATTCTGAGCTATTCAATTATCAATTTTTATACACGCGTGCTTTGCATACACAAATCATTTATTTCCCAGCATTCCTCTCTTTTCCTCTCTCTTTTTCTCTATGTCTTTCAGCCTGTCTTGAGTCTGCAGTCTGCAGGAGCTGGAGGAACTGGAGCTGGAGATGATTTCGCTGGAGGTGTGTGGACTGGAAAATGGATTTTTCTTTCATCCTCCTCTTTCTTTTGGGTTTTTGGTGTTTGGTGAGATTTGGTTGCCCTAGTCAAGTCTGGAGTCTCGAGTCTCGAGTCAAGTCATGTTTGGTGTAGTCTGACTGATCACGAGATTTATTTCTTACTCTCGCTATCATATTCCGCCTCCTTTATTCCCAGACAGAGGGAAACCAAGGAGGGTTCCGGTTTCACAAACACAAGCACAACCAGAACAAGAACCAGAACCAAAAGAAAGAGAGATGCAGATCTTCATATCAATCTCCTTTTAAATCCAGCACCAGCTCCAGTTTCAGTCTCTCTCCAGCTCCCGCTGCATAAAATAATATAATAGAAGGAAAACTGAGACTGGGGCATGGAAAAAAAGCATGTGAAATGGAAACTGGTTCCATTTTCTAAAGAAAGAGGAGGACAAAAGAAGAGAGAGAGAGAGAGAAAAGTATCATTCTTTAGGTTCGACAGATTAATTATACATTTAGCCCTTTTGCATTTTACATGCAGAATGAACAAGATAAAGAGTTGAGAAAGTGGAGAGTTGAGAAAGTGGAGAGTGGAAAGTAGAAAGTGGATGTAGTTTAATTAAATTATTCATTGCGAGTCTCTCTCTTTTACTCTGTTTTTCTCTCTCTGTTTCTCGCCCAGTTTAAATTGACTTGTAACGTGTACAAGGAGACAAGGTCCATTAAGGAAATCGAAATACGAGAATCAGACGAACCAGACTCAGCCAGACTTAACTTGCTCCTTCTCCATTCTCCAGCTACTTTCTACTTATAAAACTCTGGAGCTGGAACTGGATCTGTTTAAACTGAACTGTGGGCTGTGGGCCACGGGCTAATTTCATCATATGCACGGACTAATGCTCTGTCGAAACTGTGTGAAACTCCGCCGTTCTTCTTTTGCACATATCGCTCTCACTCTCTTTCTCTTTCTCTCTCTGTTTTTGTCGGTGGTTTCTTTCGTTGCAGACATTTTAAATATTCTTGAGGTGTGTTTTAGAACGGAGGAGAAGTTGAAACTAATTCTGCACACGTATAGAAAGTCGGTTACGGATTAGAGTCAGCCTCAGCGTCAGCCTCAGCGTCAGCCTCAGAACCAGAGTCAGAGTTAGAGTCAGAGTCAGAACCAGGAGAAAGATGAATAATATTCTTGGGAAACACAGTCTCCAGTCTGGAGTCTCCAGTTGGATGTTCCTTCTTTTCTTGACTCTCCTTGAAAAGCTGATCTTTATTCCTCTCACCATGAGAACGGATATACCTTGGCTTTAGCTCTAGACTCAGACTCAGACTCAGATTCGGATTCGGATTCGGATTCGGGCTGGAGGAAATGGCAAAGACAGAGAAAGAAAGAGAGAGAATAGAAAAGAGTGCACCGCTCCTCTAATGTCTAATGCACGCTTGTCATCTTTTCTCCTTTCTTCTCTATTTTAGTCTCCAGCTGAACAAAACCCAAACCTCGGTTCGGGAGACTTTCCTTTAGTTTCCTTTAGTTTAGTTTAGTTTTCTCCTTGTTTTCCCTCGCGCTCCTGCTCCACTTTTGAAAACAGATTAAAGCCGCAACACACATTTTATACATTCACACACTCATTCCCATTCAAAACATGCACACTGTACTGCACACCCAACACAACACACAACACACAACAAAAACAACAACACAAAACCAAACCCTAATCCAAAATCTCTGAAGAAAAAACAACAAAATGTAGGAGCACTCGCATACATAATACATATTCATAGATACACACATAATACATATGCACCATCTTTTTATAAAAGTAGGCTGTAGACAGAAGACGAAAGATGGATGAATGAATGGTCCCAGATTTCCACACTTTTATCTCCAGTTCCAGCTCCCAATTCACAATCCACAATCCACAATCAGAGCAGAGCAGCTCATGTGGATTGTGGATTCTCCAGTCTCAAATCTCAAATCTGAAGTCTGGGCTCCCCAAGAGAAATGAAAATCCATGTGAGATCCAAAATCCACAAATGTAGAGAACAAGAGGAAAAAGTTTGATTTGAATTTGAATCCGAATCCGAATCCGAATTTTCGCACACAAGCCTCAAAACTCAAGAGAGTTAAACTTTTCATGTTTTTTCCATGTATTAAATCTTGTTTTCAATATCCCTTTGTCTGGTTTTAGATTTTGGGTTTTGGGTATTGGATTTAAAGATTCGCGCCTCTGCCTAAATTGTAAACTGTGTTTGTGTTTTGTGTACTCGAGATGTAAACAAAACGGATATTAAATAATAACTAATGTACACGTAATTTATCATGAATTTGCATGAGCCTGCTCAATTTCTGAATAGACGAGGAAAACAAAAACAGGTAAAACAGAAAGAAAGAGAGAAGGCGTAATCGTAGTTGTAATCGTAATCGTAATCGTGATGAGTATTGCCTACAGAAACGGAGGAGCAGAACAAGAACAAAAAGGAGTCGTGCTGGAAAGGCGGAAATAATTACTGGATTCGCTAGTTGAAATATGTAAAATTCATATTCATTTCCATCCTTTCAATTTGGTCCACTGTAATCATGATTTTCCTCTCTGCTGCCTTCATTCACTCGCTCAGTCGCCCCTTCATTCATTCATTCGTTCATTCATTCATTCACTCATTTCTTATTCATTTACTCGGACTAATGACGAGGCTCATCCTCTGCAATTTCAGTCTCAATTTCAATATTCATATTTCATATTTCATATTGCACTGTGCAATTATTCTACTTTCTGCTCTTCGTCTTCATCTTTGTCAGCTGTCAGTGAGTACTCAGTTTGTACAGGTTTCATTACTCATTACTCATTACACTCAAATTACAGGATATTTATTGCGTCATTACAAAAACTAGTCACAGATCCCGACCGTTTAAATGTAATAAATGTAAAATGTAAAATTTACAACTCAATTGATTGAATATTGGATTTTCCCATTCTCTGAATTAATAATAATGAATAATCTTTAATCTACACCTTCCTGTTTTTGCAAACATGTTTCTACACACACAACTTTGACGTTTGTGAATGTTTCGAGCTGAACTTTGCTGAAACAAGGAAAATATCTAGAATCTAGAGTCTACAAAGATTTGGGAATTTATGAGAAAATTGAGATTTGAATTAGTAAAGGAATTGGCAAAGGTTTTCCTATTGTTCAATCTACACATTACACATTACAGATACAGACAAGTTTGTTGGTTGGTTGGTTTGTTTGTTGTTGGAGGTGATTCAACTTTGAATTCACTAGTCATTAACTTGAAACTAGGAAACTCGAGATGAGAAATCCCGTTGTTTGTGCAATTCAGCGTAATGAAATTACAGATGATTTCTAATCAAGCTAAATACTTGTTACTTGTTGTCACATTCCTTATTGTTATTATTCTTGTTCTTCAATTTCTTTACAATTTATATCTTTATATTTCATCTTTGAATTCTTTATTTGTTATTTGTCCTAATGAGGACAGCTGGATAAAAGCCTGCCAATTTCGTATTCTGTATCATCTTTCAGTTTGGATTCTGGATTCTGGATTCTGGAGTAATTAATAATTAACTAATCTTCCATATAAAATAAATGGGTCAGTTTGAATAAAATGACAGGAATTGTTGAGGATTTTTGAACATGTTGCCAAAAAACCTGTCAAATTCTTTGTGATGATTTGGGAAAAGACAAAGACAATGGTTCATGTATTTGTGATATTTGAAATTTGATATGAAGGAGTGGAGAATAAAGAGCCTCATGACTCGTGACTCGTGACGTTTGGAGAATGGATGAAATAAACTACAAACTACAAAAGGAGTTCAACTCGAGTCACAGAATGCAGAATGCGTAATACAAAAGACAGTGAAAAGAATAGAAAAGAGTACTGAATGAAAAGAAATAAAAGGAAAAGATTTTTGGTTTTGCTTTCGCTTTCGCTTTTGCTGGTTGTGGTTTGACAGTAATTGAGTTCTTCGGAACTCATCTTTTGACCGAATCCTAATATTTTGCCGCATCGACTCGGCTGAACTGAAATCAACTGAACTGAACTGTGTTGAGTTTGAGTTTGAGTTGCAGTGAATTGGAAAGCTTTGGCTTTTTCTGGTCTCATCCAAAAACCATACAACACCTTCTTTTCTTTTTTTTATTTTCTTATGGCCAAGAGCAAAGAAGGAAGAAGAAAGAAGGAAGAGTGAGTGTCGGGGAAGAGAGAAAACCTTTAGCGAAGGAATGATAGTCACTAATGCAAACTGTACACAAGAAAAAGAGAAGGAGCAGCACGTAGTCATCTAATTCTCAGGAGACTGGCCATCACAACAGGTCAGCCCTTTCAACAAACACATATTTCTTTTATACATTCCTCCGGTCCACTCCATCTCTTTATCTCACTTCTACAATACTACAATATCCCACACACAAACACAAACATACGTCAAACGCACATGCACTAGCCCAGTGCACAGAGTAAAATACAAAAGAAAAGATTCAACCCAAACAAACACAGGGAAAAGAAAATGGAAAGAAAGAAATCCGGACATAAAACTCGGAAAATAATCGTATAAAGCCAAAAATATACAAGTGGAAAACAGACAGAATAGCAGAATCAGAATCAGAATCAGAGAAAAGATGAGAAGAGATGATTTCATCTGCTATTCAGACGCTCAAAAAATCCAAAATGCCAGGATGCCAGGAAATCCCAACAATACAATACAATACAAAAGTACAAAATACAATACAAAATAAAGAATACAGAAAGAAATTCAAGATCCTTCATATTCTTTTTATTATGATGCACAAGAGCATGAAAACTGAAAAGGACGGAGCTAAAAAAAACTCACGTGACTCCAAACTCCAAAAAATAAATAAATAAACAAGTGCATAAATATTCTACATTCCTGCTCTTTTGATATTACATAATACATAATAAAAGTATACGAGTCCTGCTGCTTCATTCTTGATTCCGGATTAAAATTAGGAGTATAAATTTTGCAAGTAAAAAGCGGGTTTAATTTCTACAGTTTTTGGTATAAGGTATAAAATAATATACGTTTGTCAGTTTGGAAACATGAGAATGTTTCCGCTTTCTCCGCGTCCCAAAATTCTGTACATATTAAATATATCCAGCATCTTTTCTTAATTTCTGCATTCTACAAACAAAGTATAAGTGAATGCACTGAACTACTTCAAGTCCAAGTCCAAGTCTCACTTGTGACAATTTATTTGTTTTTGGGTGGAGAAAAGGAAAGATAATAGAAAGTCAACGTCAGACTCGGTGTAATTAATGTTGAAGGAAATGCATCCAATTTTACTAGCACAAAACATGAAGAATGTAGACTGCAAACTCAAGGCTGGAGATTCACATTTCACATTACACAGAATGCTCATTTGGAGATACCTTTTGGACTCATCTTGTTCTTGTTCCAATTCAAAGGCCTCATATTGGCTTATTTTATTGTATCTTTACCTCAACCATTTATTTTACACACATAAAATTCCAGCCCAAAATCATATCTGAATCGGAATCTGAATCGGAATCCGCAACCAAATTGAGCCAGGTTTGGATTGAAATGAGACCAAAATGAGAGCTCATCATCATATAAGTGTAATGTGTAATGTGCAGTGTGCAGGCCCAGTCATAAAAGCTCATGTAACATTCTTGATTCCGATGATTCCGGGATATTACAGAAATAAATGTGCATTTTGGTCCAGGGAAACAGAAGCAGAAGCAGAAGCAGAGATACTAATGCTAATGACCCTTTCTCTCTTCTACTTTTGTACTTGTGTTTTGCATTGAGCATGTGGCGAGAAGTGGAGTGTATTTAGTATTTAGAAATGAGAGTGGTCATAAAATAAGATGTTGGTGAACACCGAGCACCGAGCATTGAGCTTTGAGCATTGAGGATGATTGTGTAATGTGTAATGTGTAATATTTGGAGGATGTGGAGGTTTCATTATGGAAAGTATGACAAAGCTCCCTTTTATTATTACAAGTACTCTTTTGTTTTCTATACATATTATTTTATCTCTCTTCTCTTTCTTCTCCCTTCTCTGATTAAAATGGAACATGAGAGTCATGATGATCTCTGGCTCTGGCTCTGGCTCTGGCTCTGGCCAATATTACACAATAGAAACTGGATGCACTTGGGTTTTGGAGTTTGGGTTTTGAATGGATTTTGGATGAGCAGACGCAGGTACAAAATACAAAATATAAAATACAATTTACTCGTAAATTTCCTGTTGGGCTCCTTTTCCTGGATTTAGATTTTGATTTTGGATTCTCAATTGGTTTTCTCTCACTCTCTCTTTTTCTCTCTCTTTTGGTCTGGTTTGTTCCTTCCGCGTAAATGCAGTTGCCTGGTTTATTCTGAGGTTTACTTTGGCTTTTGGCTTTTGTTTTTGTATCTTGTATTTTGAATGTTGGATTTTGGATTTTGGACTCCTTCATTTTGTTCTTATTTTGTATTTGTCTTACAAGTCAGAGTCGGAGTAGGAGTTTTAGTTGGGTTGCAAAATACGAAATACAAGATACAAAAGACAAAAGACAAAAGAAGAGTGAGTCGGAGGATTTTGTGAGATCACATCTTTTCAGTTATTTTGTTGGAAAGTAGATACAAGTCAACCTCAAAGTGAGGTTAATCAGATAAAATGAGACACAAAAGCTTTCCTTTCCCACTCGCTCCAGCCAACAGCCAACAACCAACAACCATTATTATCTCTTCTTATTCTTCTTATTCTCTCTTTGTCTTTCTCTCTCTTTATCCAACGCCTTCACTTTTAGTCCAACAGAGAATAGAAAGAGAAAGAGTGAGCCAACAAACGGCAGACACCAAAGAGGAGCATCTCCATGTAAAATGTAGAAAGCAGAATATAGTTGAATAGACTGGTGCAGATGCTTATTATTATTCCAGAGTGTTGTATCCACTCCTTCCCACTTCTCCCTCTGATTACAGACAATACACGGAGCTGTCTGTCTATCTGCGCCCTGTGTGTGTGTGTGTGTTTGTGTGTAATGCCGCCGAGATTGCTTATAAATACCAACAATATAAATATGATCCCCACTTGATCTTCTCTGCACTCCTCGTCTCTCTTCTTCATACAGAATACAGACAGCACACAATAGACAGTAGACAACCAAAGAGAGGGAGAGTAAAAGAGAGAGATGAAAATGACATGAATTTCTGTCGACCTCTGCAAAATATCCATATGTGATAAACAACCATAAAATATGGAACGCAGACAGAAACAGAGAGAG
Source organism: Sminthurinus signatus (assembly GCA_019776565.1). Classification (NCBI taxonomy): domain Eukaryota; kingdom Metazoa; phylum Arthropoda; class Collembola; order Symphypleona; family Katiannidae; genus Sminthurinus; species Sminthurinus signatus. The sequence continues at coordinate 20,418 of JABASP010000093.1, forward strand.
ACAGAGAGAGAGAGGTTGCTGAGAAGGCAAACTTGGACTATGTTGTGCAACTCGTAAATTCTCTTTTCAGTCTTTTCCGTCTTTTCCGTCTTCTGGTTCTTTGGATTCTTGGGATAGATATGAACATTTCCCTGGGAGCAATACACAACAAAACAGAGACAACACAACTAAAAACATTTCCAAACTTTCCCCCGTATCTCTATTCCTGTCTCACTCTCTCTCTCTCTCTCTCTGTCTGTGTAAAAGAGCTTCTTTACTTGACTTGTTTTCTCTTTCTTGTGCTTTTGCTTCTTGGTCTGTCAGCCTCCTGGCATCATTTTGATAGAAACATTTACTCCCTTCCTCTCGCTTTCTCCAGTCTCCAGTCTCCAGTCATGAAACCATAAAAAAGATACAGCGAGCAAAACACATGACAACGAAATTTGAGGCAACCTGCTCCATTTCTCCGCTGCTGTGATAACGGGTAACAACAAGAGTCTATCTTTCTCTCATTTAAGAGTTTAAAGTGAAACGTTTAAAACTAAATTATTCTCAAGTAATTTATTATCTCTCCTTCAAAATTTCAAATTACTCACTGCTACAGTACTCAAATCTGGGAGCTTTTATCTACCCTAATTTTGAATGCAGCCTCTTGATTCTTGATGTCTCATGTCTGATGCTCGAGCTTTAAATAAGAAAAACGTCAAAGGTGTTTTTTACACTGAAAAATTCAATGGGAATGACAAAAGGGTGGATTTAAAATTTGGATTTGAAGTGTGGCGGTTGGCGGAGTTTGGTTAATCAGGAGGATTGGGTAAATTACGTAAATTCCTAGACAGGAGGAAAGTGTGGAATATCTAAATATTTTCCATTTCAAAGATACAATATAAAATACAACAAGAATCTGCAGTACAGTTAAGTTTACTTTAGTATTTTATCTGAATCGGGAACGGCCGAACGGCTTTGCATTTCAAACAGAATCGGATGTTTCCACACAGGAAAACCAAACCAAACAGACGGACGTAAAATGAAGGGCAGTAAAAGAGGGAGAGATATTTGGTAATTACTCCACTTAATGGACGGAGTCGTAAGCATAGTCCCAACTTAGCCGGCGGCTCGCTTTCCTTCCTCTCTTTCTCTCTGGCTCTGGCTCTGGCTGTGGTTCTATCTTTCTCCTTTCCCGTGTATAATTTACTTGAATTTAGGGAGTCACTGGATTCAGGATTCTGAATTTAGGATTCGGATTTGGATCTGACTGAGACCGTCGAGTTGTTTGGAATAAATAGCCCAGGATCTAGCAATGGAAAGAGTATGGAGTTTGGAGTTTGGAATAGGCAAGAGTTTGGAGAAGGCAGAACTTGAACGAGTAAAGAGTTGGAGAGAGATTATTGGTGGTGGTGTGTGTTTAAATCCAGGCCTTGCGGCATTTGTGGCTGATGATGCTTTTTAACGACTGGTCACGGATGCTCGCAAAAACAGAGGATCCAAAATACCAAATACCAAATAGAACAAGAACAGGAAGAACAAAACACACGCTCTTTCTTCCTCCTTTTCGCCTAACTGTAAAAACCATTTGTGATTCCGGTAATCAGCTCTCTCTCTCTTTCTTTCTTTCCTTCTTTCTTTCTTTATTTTCTGAAGAGCTCATTTGGACCATTTTCTATTTATCCGATGGAAAAAGTAGACTCGGTGGAATTTCTTTCTTTCTTCCTTTAATTTTGCTCGTATGCAAACTTGAAACCATTTGCCTCAATTTTCCCTTCTTTTCTCAAAACTGATCGAAAAGCCTATGAAAATTCAACTAGCATAAAAAGCTTTAAAATGCATAACATTTTTTCTTTTTCCGATTTCAATTTTTATGCCCATTTTTATGAACATGAATCAATATTGTTGATGTTGATGATGATGATAATTTTTGTATTTTTAAATTGAAATACAAAACTCTCGCTACAAAATAAAATGAGTTTCCTTACCAATGACGTTGAGATGAGCATCGGATCGAATGGCCTTGTTCGCTCTGGCGGGTCCAACTTGACACTGATATTCCGCAATGTCCATCAGCGTCACATTGACAATTCGAAGATTGTGAACTCCTCGCTCCGCATCTCCTGCCATCATGTAGCGTGTGAAGCCCGGAATTGTTCGATCGAATCCTGTAAAAACAAAAACAAATACAAAAGAAAAGAAAATTATTAGAAACTATTATTAAAATTAAAATTACTCGAAACAAATATTCATTTCATAATATTTTGGTTTAGTTTCATTTTCGTTTTCATTTTCATTTTGAAACTATTATAAAATCCCAATATCTACTCAATACCAGAGAAAAAGAACAAAAGGAGTATTTAATCAGTTCTGAACACCCAAACACACAGACACACACACACACATTTTCAAATTTATATTCACATGTGTGTTTTGTGTATTGTTCGGATTTTACGACTGTGCGCAAATTTTACGTCATATTTCCATCCATTTGTACAGAAATATACATCTTATTATTACTATTATTATTAGTACTTTTGTGTAGCATTTGGTGAATATCCTTTTATGGAATAAAAGAGGCGGTTTTACATTTTACAACATGGAAATTTGGAGAATATTCTCTGCTCAACACATGGAAAAGTTAATTGTATGAGTCTCGTGATTTGTATGTATTTCTATTTTCCATTGTGTATTATTTTGTGTTATGCTCTGTGAAAGGAACAAGCAATTATTTCTCCATGTGAAATTATTCTCCCTTTCTCCATGAATTTGTATTTTATATTTTGTATTCAACTCATGTTCCTGAAAAGAGGAAATGCTGCTTTTCACGACTCTGTTTTCTATCCCATTTCCACAATCTCAAATCTCAATAAATAAAACTCTGTTTTTACACTGTTTTTACACCAGACTCCCTATTTCACATGTGTGTGGACTGTGGACTGTGGACTTGCAGATAAGAACAACAATGATAACGGAATGGAGTGGAATCTGCATTGTGCATTGTGTATTGTGTATTCTTATGGACACTGTTCCAGGGACAATGGAAAAAGCTAAGGCTGAATTCGCATATCAGCAGTGTGATGAGACTATGGAAACTTTTCTTTTTCTGTCCATTTCTTGTAAAAGGCGGGAATGAGCCAGTTTTGTATTTTGTTGTAAAAGGATTGAACAAAAGAATCGCAATATCAATAGCAATGGCGATAGACACTAGGACAAAGAATTTGTACAAAATAGGACAGATTTACATGGCAAGAAAAGAAACAACTTTTTCCCACTTTCTCTTTCTTTCTTTCTTTCTTTTTGTGCTTTTCTTGTCACGCTGATTCCATTTGGAATAAATGGCAACTTGTACGTTGAATGTGGAATGTACTTGCCATTCTTTTTCTTTACGTGGGTTTGATTTGGATGACAATGGAAAATGGAACGGATACGAAATCAAGTCAAGTCAAACCAAACCAAAGTAAAGTAAAGAGATTCAGCGGGGAAAACGAAAACGAACATGAAACCACTGCCACTGACAACCAAACCAACAACAGAAACAGCAACTGTAACAACAAGAAAAACAACAAGGTAAAGGGAAAGCCAAAGAGGACTTTTCTGTTTACTGTGACTTCTTTTCCTCGACACACCAGACCAAACCAAACCATAGAAAAGCATAGAAAACCACAACAGCGGCAACCGAGTCTCAACTCTCGAGTCTCAGAGGAGAAATATCGGTTTTATGGAAGGAAAAAACGGGAAAAGTTTTCCCCATTTTCAAAAAAAAAGAGAAAGTAAAGACACAAACTGATCTTTCTCCCTTTTCTGTTCACTTTCAGTTTCAGTTTTACTTTTACTTTGAAAGTCCAAGTCCAACTTCAAGTTGAACTCTTTGACTTTGCTGATTTCTACAGTTTCACAAAGCAAAAAGTCACATGGATTTTCTACACACAAACACACATAATTTTTAAAATAAATGTAAAATATAGCCATTTCTGCCAGTTGTTTGAACAAACAAAAAGTCAACAAAGCCGCACAAAACCCAAAGCCAAAGCCAACTGAAATATACTCCAAAATTATAAAAATATCAATAAACATGAAAAATAGAATTTTCATGTGATTTTTGTACTCATGTGTAACAAACCAAAAAAGAAGAAAGGAAGAAACGGAAAGAGAAAAATTTTTAACTTTGAAGAATTTTTTAAGAAATGGGATCAAAAACCACAAAAGTCGAAAAGTCGAAAAGTCGAAACAGTCACAGTCAAATTCATAGCTGAAACTGAAACTGAAACTGAAAGTTAAGTAACTATTGCGACAGGAATCTGCTCATATTTTACAAACTCCCATTCACCTTGAGATTCAGATTCACATTCAAGTTGAAGTTGAGAAGGAGGATGAAAAGTCCCGTTCCCAGTCAAATGCCCCATGGAAGACCAATAAAATGGAAGAGGACCCCCAACAAATCAAACCTGTATCACACTCTCCAAAACTTTCTCTTTTACTCTCTCGTGTCATGTCCTGTTGTTTCTTTTTGTCTACAAACTAAAAACAAGCCCAAGAAAAGTATCCACCAAATTATATTTATCCCCTTTGAAAACTCTGAATGACAAATGACAAATGTTTTACTTTTCCAAACAAAACGGATCATGTTCATGACAATTGACAATCTCCATCAAAATTACAAAGTCTGTTCTGTTCAAAGCTACTTTTCTATTCATGTTCTTTTTTATAGATACTTTTTTCTAGTTTTTTACAAACAGTTTCATTTGAATAGTTACAACAATATTGAATATTTAGAGGAGAAAACTGCAGAGTTCAATCGAATGTCATTGTATTGAGTATTGATCTTATCCTTGACGACAAAATGGGGCTGAATCGGAATTAAGATCCGGATCTGGATCTGAATGTGATTGACTTTATTCATGTTGCTTTTTCTTCCTCCTGTATTCTGTATTCTATATTCTGTGTATTTTTCTACTTTTATTTCTATTTCTATTTCAACTTGGGAACATTTTACATGGAACTGAATTTCCATGTCTTAATCCTCACTTAAAGAGACTCAGAGAGAAAAACGGGGAAAGTAGAAATTGGAAGAAAGAAAAGACAGAAAAGGCAACACATTTGAATTACCATTCTTTTATTATTTTTCCATCCTTTCTGTTTCTGTTTCTCATGATTTGCATTTGCCTTCCCTTTTTCTCTTTCTCTTTCCTCGTAGATAACTTTCATGTTTAAATATCGCTAAAAGAAGAGTCTCTTTCCTGTGCACAGTGCACAGTCTGCACATGTTCAATGTTCATTTTCATCTGTCTACTTCACATTCACATTCGAATTCCCGTTCATGTACACCGTACAATGGAAAGTTGTGTGTGTATTTGAACATGCATTTTCTGATCCTTTAATCATCTCTTCTGTACTTCCTTTGAGATGACGAATTTTTTCCTCCCTCTGTCTCCTTTTCTCCCTTCTTTTCTCATTTTCCTCCTCTCCTTTCACTTTGGATTTTGGATTTTGGATTTTGGATTTCTTCACAATCCCATGTACAAATGTAGAATTGTAGAAATGTTGAATTTGTAAATCCGGTAGATTGTAGATTCTAGATCCATGAGACAGCACAAAGTACAGAGAACAGACTAAAGAGTACAAAAGTACAGAGATGAGGAGCGCGTGTTGAAGAGTGGGAAGAGGAGAAAAGGAGGAGTAGGAATGTTAAGCTAAGAGAAAGAAAAGAAAACATTTTGGTTCTTATTTGGTTCAACAAAGGAAAGAGAAAGAGAAAGAGAAAGAGGAAAGACGATGAAAAAGAAGCAGAAGAAGAAAAAGTAAGACTTGTATCGATTTTTTCCACATGACGAGAGAGAAATAAGCCCTTTCTTTTCCTCTGCTCCTTTTTCTTCATTCTCTCGGCTTTTGCCTCATTCTGTTCTGTTGTACTTGTACTCGGCTCTGCTGACATTATTCAGTGCCGACTGTTTCTTCATTCCTTCACTCACTCGCTTTCTGGCCGTGCGTGCTATGTGCTGTATAAATATGTGAATGCGTATGTATGTCCTGCTCAAAAAGTACAGTGCTATTGGTGCATCTGGTTCAGTATAGCACAAGTAAACGTCCAAGTGGAAAGAGTGAGTGAAAATGTACAAGCCGACTTTCACTTCCTTTCACTTCCACTTCCAAATTCACGGACAAAAGCCCACACAAAAATTCACAGCTCTTTTTCACCAGAACTAGAATCACAACCAGAGCAAGACCAAGACCAAGACGAAGACGAAAGATGATAAAGAAGAAAGAAAAACTGTTTTTCTACTTTCTCCGTCATTTCATCGGCTTCGGCATTGGCATCGAAGAAAGCAATGGCATTGGCATTGGCATTGGCATTGGGAAAGAACTGCATCAAATGAAGTTGAATGTTGAATGTGCAAAGATTGAGGAGGAAAAGGTTTCTTTTCTTTCTTCTTCATCATCATCCGAGTCTGCACACTTGCTCCACTTTTACACACAAGTATTTCTGTTAAATGTCCACCAAAAACCAAAAAGCCAGTGAGTCAGTGGACGAGATGAAACACCGAGATAAAATACAATAGAATAGAAAAGAGCGGCATTACCGATTTTCCTCAGTGTATTTATTTTGTAGAATGGAAGAAAGTGGTAAATCATGGACTTGTTCCTTGTACTTTTTTACATTTTACATAGTTTCAAGTTCATCTCTTTTCTACTCCCAGGACCTCTTTTTTGTGAATCTTTTAAAGTGTTTTCAGAACCGCAAGCAGAGATGGTTTATCCATGCGTTTTGCTTGGGCCTGATTTTGACTTTGAATTCGGATTCACTTTGGGAGTTGACTTTGGGTTTGGACTGTAAGAAATGTGTATTTGTGGATTTGGGTGTTCGATCAAGTTCAAGTGGTGCCATTCGGGTTGCACTGCCGTCCTCATTCTTCTGTTCAAAGTGAGCAAAATAGTGCCTAATGGAGTCTGATAAAATGTTTCCTTTGATTACATACCATCCAAAGATATTTTTCACACTCACTTCTCTCTCTCTCTCTCTCTGTCTGGCTCTGTGTGTCTGGTGAGTTTAGCAGAAGAATGTTCAGTGTGCAGACTTCTTCTTCTTCTTCTGGTTGCCAACAATCATTCTCTTCATATATTACACATCTACATTCTACATTCTACTGCAGATCCAGATCCAGTGCAACTGGAAGTGGAAGAAGAAGAAGAAAAAGCTGTGTGAATAAAAGGGAAAAGTGTGTGAAAGAGCTTCCTTCTTCCGCTTTCCTCTTTTCCTCTTTTCCCCTCCCAAAACAGGCCATTTCAATTTCAAAATCATTTTCAATCTTTCTTCAGTTTTACCAAAACTCGGATTCCTATTCCGACTGACACTCAACTTGAACTCCAGTTTATACTTTATACAACTTGTCTTGCTCTTCTTCTTCCTCTTCTTCTAACTTCTTCTATCTTCTTCTGGTTGTACCACACACTTCATGACTTTTACAAATGTATCTGCACTTTGCTCATTTCCCATTCCCCATTTCCGCGTCTACGCGTCCACGCATCTTTCTCTTCCGCACATCCATCCAGCCACTCATCCTCTCCTTCAACCTTCAACCAGCCATCCATCTGCATTCTACACACTCTTCTCCACTCAAAAATATATCCTCAAACCCTATTTGGAAAATGCAGAGTAAATTATACTCATTTTAAACCCACATTTTTTATCCCAAAAAACGTTCCCACGAAACGTTATTCTTCACTCTGTTTAAATTCAAAGGCAAAGTCAAAGTCAAAGTCAAGTAGCAAGTTAAAACATTGGAATTGTAATGTAAAAATATTGACTCTGACTTTTATGTTTGCTTCTTTGACCTTTCTTTTCCATTAACATGATCTTGTCTCTTGTATTTCTCTCCCAGTTTTACTTTTTTACTAGAACAAAAATTACCAAAGGGAGAATAAAATGCTCCAGTTTTGTTTTCAAAATTCAAAATGACATGGAAAATGAATGAGGGAAAATGGTTGAGGACCTTGAGAATACGAATATCGAATATACAGAAAGTACAAAGTGGAGATGATTGGATTAATAAAAAATACACGGATTCATAATTGGAAAAGCCAAATCAAGGCCAAAGCCAAATTGGAAAGTAAAAGAAAAAAGAAATGAGGAGAGAGAGAAAATATTTCCATAGCCTCTTTTTCCTTTTGCCTTTTCCCTATTTCTCTTTTTTCTTTCCTCAATCCTGCTTGAGAATAATTTTAGTTGGATGCTGAGATTCAGATTTGGGTTCAGATTGGCTCTTTCAACAAATGAGATGAAACATGGAGTTAGTTTTCCTATTTGACCAAGTTTTCCTGTACTCTGTTATTTGATTAAACATAACAACATCCATCCAACAGCAGCAACAACAAGATACATAGCTATTTTATTTCTATTTCTATCTCTTTCTCTGCTTCAACTCGGGAGGGTTCTGTTATTCTGTATGAGAAGAGGTTGGAGCCAAGTGAAAGTAAAGTAAAATTGATAGAATGAGAATGTTGCAGATAGATAAATAGATGGATCGAGTATCCTCGATAGATATTTTATTACTGTACTCTTTACACAGAATACAAAATACAGAATACACGAATGTTCATGTAACATGTTGACTTTGACTTTGACTTTGAGTTTGAGTCTCTTCTCTACAGATATAATTTGTACATTGTACAGCGCAGAGTGTAAACTGCGCGAGCTACTTTGTGAGATGGATGTTATCATTCTCCCTCCTTCTCCTTACAGATTCTCCTAATACCTACTTTTCTCAAACTTCTCTCAACTTCCCTCTTAATGGCACAACTCTCAACTCAACTCGACTCAACTCAACAATGAAATTCCCCTTCTCAACTTCCCTTCAAAACTCCGATCCAAACTCCCATCTTCAACCTCCAGCATCACAACATTCACTTTCTCACTTTCCATTCTAATTTTTCTGGTTACTAAAAAACCTAGAAAGAATTTTGATTATGATACGATGAATTTTGTTCAGTAGAAGCAAAATAAAAAGCTGAGAAACATGTCGTCATTTCTAAAGATTTCGAATGAAATAGGAAGCAGAGAAATGCTTTTTTGTTTAAATGTTTAACAAATCGGAATGAAGAGTTGAGTAAAGTTGAGTTGAGATGAAGCACAAAGCAGAATTAATGAATTTTCTTTATTGGTGTGAAATTCGGTGTTCGGTGTTTGGTTCTTTGGCTGCTCTTTTATGGTAATTCGAGAGTGGAGTTGAATTTAATGTCAGCTATTTACACAAGTACAAATTACTCTTCCTTCAACAATTCCGAGTCCCAATTCAACTCAGTTCAATGCATTCCGGTAGAATCTAGATTTGTGACAGTCACAATGACAATGAAAATGACAGACTGCATGTCCACACAGGACAAAAAGTCAAAGTGGAAAAAACAAACAAACAGACAAGAATGATGACATGAAAATAACTTCTTTTTGCTCCTTCACATAAAAATTAAAACGGGACAAATCACCAGTGTAAATTTCCCTGGAATTTTGTATAAATCATATGCATAAAAGCAAAAGTACGTCTACTTTTGCAGCCGACAGAAAAAGAGAATTGAAAATCACGAAAATAACGGAAAGTTGTGGATGACAAAAGACAAAAAAGACACTGTGATTCATATTTTCTTGTATTTCTCAATGTGCATGAGTTTGAATCTATGTTTTCGATTCTGGATAGGAAGTATCTGTTGAGATTAGGATTAAAATTTGCACACCCAAATTGTGAAACCAGAAAAGTTGGGAATTTTCGCATAAGTAGAGAATAAATAGTTGAATGTGTGAGTTTTGGGTGAGTCTGGAGTCTGGAGTCTGGAGTCTATAAATCTGAGTGGAGTGGGAGATTTACACGTCAAAACTGTGTGTTGTATTGAATTGTGCTGTGTTGTATTGTATTGTATTGTTGTTGGGATTGGCGTGGGCTGCGTTGAAGCAATAAAGTGTCGCCCAAAGCGTCAAGGAGTGACATGAACATTGTACATTGGACATTGTGCCAGCGTCGGTGTCCTCCTCTTGTAAAAAGACATGTACGCATTGATTCGCATTCCAATTCCAATTCCGATTTCAATTCAAATTCACACTTGCACTCGCACTCACGCTCACTCCAACGCGGACACACGTACTTTTACTTTCTCCTCTGTCGCCCTTCCACTTTTCACTCCGTCCTTTTTACTCTGTACTTTTTACTTTGGGCTTTGGGCTTTGTAGTCGGACATTTTGTATGGAGGATCCTCTTCTGGCGCCTCTCAAACCCTAAATCCAATTTCCAACGTCATCCAATTCTTTGTACGTCTTCCTCTCCCGAAATAACACGGTCCAGCTCAGCTCAACAAGGACAACAGACAACAACAACAGACAACAAGAGGAAAAGAAGTAGAGTTGAGGAACAACAACTGAGCACAAGTGCCTTTACACTCCCATTGTATTCACTATTCACTTCCTCCTTCACAATTCACCATCTCGGCCTTTCCCTCTCAGAATTTTCTCATCTTTCCCTCACTCATTCACTCATTCATCTTTATTCCCTTCCGTTTCTCCATTTGTTTGTAAATATACACAATTTATTTGTCGGCAGTAGAATTAGCCTAGAAACGTACAGTGTACATGTATTCCAATGTCCAAAATTATGCTGGATGTTGAGTGTTGAGTGCCTTTTCGGACGAGAGACGAGAGATATTCGACATGAATGAGATGGACGCTTCATTTTAGATTCCTGTCAAGATCCACCATAAAATTCATGTTCCAACTGCAACTGTTTTCCTTTTCTTTTACTTTTATTCCGTCAATTGAATGAGTGAGAAACAGAGTTTGTGAGGAAACACTCTGAATTCCTGATCACGACGACTGAGTCCAACTCAGTCCAATTGAGTCGAGTCAAAAAAGTTTTGAAACACGCTCAGAGATGCCCAGTGTCCAGTGTCCAGTGTCCATCCATCGTATAAAAAGAAGAGGATTTGAAAAAAGTGTGCGTAATGTGTAATGTGTAGCTGTAGTTTGTATTTTGTTAAGATTCTTCTCCAGTCCTGAGGCTCGTCTCAAAGGACATGACTCAAACTCAAACTCCAAGTCAAACTCAAAAGACAACACAACTCACAACTCACAATTCACAAGTCACAAGTCAGAGGAAATGTTGAGTTGACTCGGCATGGCTTTTGAGTGTCTGTTCCTATTTGTAGTTTCTCTTTGAATTGTCCTCTCATTACTCATTCATGCTCGCAAACTCACAACTACAAACACTTTCTACTTTCTGCTTTCTCTTCTCTTTCTCTCCTCTCGTCATACTCGCAGAGACAGAAGCTACACCTTCAATTCAATTCACTTTACATTCCAGATTTCAGAGTCAGCCCCTCACATCACATCACATCACATTAGATTAGATTGCATTAGTTTACTCTGCCTTTAGCTTTATTTTAAAGGCAACTTCAAAAAGGAAGCCAATTCAAATTCAGATTCAGATTCAGTGTCATGGATTTCATTACTGTTTGTCAAGAGTGGACTGAAATGCTAATACAAATGCAAATCTCAGACTCTTTAGCGTATATTTGGACCTTCCCGCTCTACATTTTGCACCCAATTTTTCCAATCCACTTATTAATTATCAAATTAGCGAATAAATCCCAGTTTAAAGGTTGAGTAACCAAAGTTATTCTTTTTTGTACATGCTAAAGAAAGTTATCTTTTAAGACAAAATATGAGAGAAAGTGAAATTTTAAATGCAGTGTAAATTTAGTAATAAGAATCTGCAGAATGCACACACAAGAACAAGAACAAAAACAAGAACAAGAGCGAGACAAAAGGATGTGGATCCAGAAATGAAATTATAGCTAAAATAAAAGCATTTCATTTCCCTCCCTCTTGACAAATGACAATGACAATGACAATGACGGCGACGGTGACAAAGATGAAGTGAAATGCCACATTTCTGTTCTCGTTATTCTAATCTCGTCTCTCGGCCTCTTCCCACACAAAACACAAAACCATCAGAAATGAAGAAATTAACCTTTCCTGTCACTCGCGTCACCCCACATGTAAAATACAAAATGCAATCATCCTCATCTCGCGTCATCCGCCACTCAAATATTTTTATTCCCAACTCAAAATGCAAAACTGCAGTCAACTCTCGAGAAGAAGCAAAAGAAAAAGAAGCGAACAACTCATTTTTCACCATTTTCACACAAGCTCATTTATCCACAATTTTACACTTTGTTCTACTCTTTTGTCTTCCCGTCTCTCGAAAACTAATCAAATCAAATAGCGTGAAAGAACAGGCTAAAATACAATGTGGAAAACATTTGCAAATCGGCAGTCTGTTTTCATTTCTATTCCGTTTATTGTTCATTGTTCATGCTGACAATTTTCCTGGAAATTACAAACATGTACGAGCTGTTAATTGTTAATTGTAAATAGTAAATAGCAAATGGTAAATAGTAAATTGTCAATGGTACTTCCAATTTAGGAATTACTGGGAATTCCGACTTTCTGGAACACTTTACATTTACAGTTTAATTTAATAGAGAGAGAATTGAGAATTGAGCTCCTTCTCCTTCTCATCCTCATTCAATTTACTTATTTTGCAGGCTGATGATGAAACATTTCAGAGAGATTTAATCTTGCCAATTTCAAATTTCTTGTTACGATATTTTATGTTATTTTGTCTTGTTTTGTTGTGACATTGATTTCAACAGAATGGGATTAAAATCCATTTCCTGGAACACGAAAGCTTCTCAACTCAACACAATTCTATTCAAATTTCTTCTTTCTTCCTCGTGCATGATTCAGTTGAAATGAAATGAAATCTCACGTAAACAGTCGTAAAATTGATAATAAATGTGAAATGAAATGAAAATGAAGAGTGTGAGTCTGTGCCAAAGCCAACGTCAATGCGCCAATAAATGAGATGAAAAGAAGAATTTTACATTCTACATTTATTATTCTTTTCTCCTCCTTCTGCTTCGGCTCCCCTTTTCATTTTATGTCATACTTTTTATTTTTCACATCTTTGTAAGTTCTTGTTTTTGCCCAAACATTTTGAGTACAGTTGCACAAATACAAATAACAAATACTGTAAGAAAAGGGTGAATTTGTAAAATTTTCCCTACAGCTTCTCTTAGGACGAGAGTGAAGACACGGATAATGAAGGACGGAGAAGAAAGAACAATAGAAAAGTAGAAATTAAACCAGAAGGATGGGTCCACATTTAAATGCATGTGTAGTATCACACAACAAGCAAAAATACATAGGAGAAGAGAGAGGACAGTCGAAGAATAACCAAAAAAACACGCACTAACTTTTCAGGGGAAAGTTTTACAGGTTCATAAAGTACGCCCAAGAGAGAGTGTAAACGACCCTCGGAATGCCCACACCGAAACACACACACAAAAACAGAACAAGGACAAGTAAAAGAAGGAGAAGAGGAGGACATTGAATGTTTAATTGGAAATGAGGAGGATGTGATAGAAATTCTACAGTCTTCAAACTACTCACAGCTTTTCCATTTCACAAAAGAAGCCTTTCACACAGGAACCTTTTACATCCAAAGCCAAAACCAATGCGAAATACAAAATACAAAATACAAACAGGAACAAAGGGAATGAATACCTGCGGAAATGGTCAAAATCGTCACACTTTCATACCCATTTTCCATACAATCTACAATGTAGAATGTGCATGTGAATGAGAAATGAAAAGAAGTACGTAAATGTAAACTACAATGGAAAATATAATACAAAATACAAGAGAACAGAGGGGAATGGAATGACAGAAGGAGGAAAACGAGGACATAAAAATAAAAATAAATATAAATAGTTCAACTCGTCTCGTCTGTCTCCATTCAATTCTGCTTCTCTGACTCGCTCAGTTTGTCAGTTTGTCCGTCCGTCTGTTTGGCTGTTTTGTCTGTTTTGTCCTCTGATTATGTGAATGGGAATGGGAATACACTCTTAAAATTTCACAACCAATATGAATTTTATTTTATCTCTCCAAGTGGTTGCGATTAGGAGAGCACGCCACATTGAATTCAATCCAATCAACCACATTAATACAGAATTGAGACATAGACAAAACACAACAAAACAACGCAGAAACTGATGAAATGGGACAAAATGGAAGGAAATGGAATGGCTCCAGATTCCAGATTCCAGATTCCAGCTTACAGATGAAATGGAGAGACAAAAAAGAAAAGTATTACTGAACCTCTTTACTCGTCCTCATATTCATTCCCCGTCATTCTCCAATCCCCAATCCCCAATTTCACAACAAATAGCCTCTTTTATTTCTCCTACTATTTTATCAAAACAAAACAAGACAAAAGGAAAGAAAGGAAAGAGAGGATCCAGAATCCAGTCGTTGCCCCGTAATTCCGAAGCAGAAAACAGAAATAGATAGACTCAATACTCACTCACACTCAGACAAATAACAAATAGCAAAAGCGATAGCTTTTGCGATAGCGATGACAGAGTTGATAAGAAAAGACAAGAACAAAAATCCCATCAACTTTTTACTCGCTGTCTCCATCTGCTCCTTTCTCTTGTAAGCTTTAAGCTGTATCGAGTATTATTGAGTAGATTGTGGATTGTTGGATTGCAGACAGATGAAATCGCACAAATAATATTACATAAATAAATAAATGCGAATATCATTCTTAATTCCCTCTTTTTCTTGGTTTTGGTTTTAGTGAGGCAGATTCCGATAGCCAAAATCCAAAGTCCGATGGGACTACAAACTACAAATGAAGATCAATCTCCATTTCCATCTTCATCTTTTGCCCTCATTTCCGTCCTCATCAAAATCAAAACCAAAATAAAAAAGACGAGGGAATTCCAATTTCCCATTTACAAAGAAAATAACAAGACAAATCAAATCAATTCCAGGATTTACAAACCTACAATCTATACAATTCTTCTGTTTTTCTGTTTCTTCTGTTTCTGAGCCTTCACCTTGGAATTTGGAATTTGAATTCCAATTCAGAATCGCATTATCAAATTATGTCATGAAATAATGTATTAAGAATATTAGAAAAACACAGGGGAACAATATTAAAAATAATTTCATTTTCCACTCGGTCAACTGAAAAATCTATATAGGCCAAAACATACAGAAATAAGAAATAAGAATGGAACATGCTTAATAGAAAAATTAATTGAAAGATACAGAGCAAGACAAAGACACAATGTCTTGAGCTCAGCTCAACAAAACAAGAATAAAATAAAATAAGTAGAATAATGTACGGAGACAGTGTGTTGAAAAATAGAAATAGAAAAGTGGAGCAGTAGAGTAGATTTTTTCTCCATTCTCCATTCTCCATGTTAAATTTTCAACAAGTCCCACATGCTTTTTATCTCCGGTGTCACAGTTGGGGAGGGAGGGAAAACAGAAGAAGAAGAAGAATAAGAAGCCAAGGAGGTACCCAGTTTTTGTCTGTTCAACAGTGGAGAACTACAGAACCAGAACCAGAAACTGTACAAACAACGAGCCAAATCATTTCAATATTTACGCAGTGTATACTTTTGAGTGTGGAGTAAAGTAACAACACTCGTAAATTTATTCCACATTCAGACTGGGAAAAAATGAGCTAATTATCCTCAATATTTGTTCAGCGCTCAAAAACCAAAGAGATCATTATTATTATTATTACTACTAACACTTGCATCTGATTGTTTTTCCAGAACAGAGTCCCGCGTCTCACTGACTCTACATTCTTCATGTACTTTTCGTTCTGGACTCCAACTCCATCAACACTCGCTCAGTATATTAGTATATGCACATATACAATATAAAATATTCTACAGAACTGTTTATAAAGGCTCGACAATATGGAACCTGGAAAATTGAAAGTGGAGCCCAGGCATTTTTTTCATGTTATGTTCATTTTCAATCTGGTCACCGTATCAAATTTCAGCCTCCTCCTCCTTCTTCTTCAGTTCTTCAAAGCCAGATGCTCCGCATGAACATGAACATCAAGAGTAAGAGTAACAGTCATTCCCTTTCCCTTTCCAGTTTAAACAGTACAATTTACAATTTACACTTAGTCAACGAGCAACGAGCAACGAGCATTTACCAAATTACAAACATGTACAAAAGTATTATTTCGTCTGGCTAAAAAAACAGAGCCCTTGTTCGTCGCTAACTTTTATTTCAAACACAAGTATAACTTTTAATTTTGTATGCTTAAAATGAACCTTTTTTTCAAAATATTAAAGCTTAAAGAAAATTCCTGTACTTGAGAGGAATTTTATAACAATTAAAATAATAATTTAATCTTTATTTAAAATTCCCATCGTCTGAAATCTACTTTGTTTATGTTTTATGTTTTAGATTTTGAATTTGACAGGAATTTTGCGTAAATTAGTTATATCAAAATAGATGGTCTGTTTATATTTGATGGTGCAGGTTGTAAATAAAGGTCGAGTTATGAGATGATAAAACGTCATTAACTAATAATAATAATAATAATAATAGTGCGTGTGTGATGGGAAACAATTGGATTTACACGGAGTGTGATTACATAAATAAAATGATGGTAATGGCAAATGAGTGGGTTTCATCAAGTCCATTTATTCCCGGGAATTGGAATCTTGGGACCAACACCAACACCAAAGCCAAAGCCAAAGCCAAAGCCAGAACCAGAGCCAAAGCCAACATTAACATTAACTAATAGGAATTGTACATGTGTAAATAGGATTCATCGACTCCATTTGGATTTGGATTTCTCCCCAGCACCGATACCGATCCGTTCCAGCTCACAGCTGACCCCAGAGATCCCACATTCAACAACCACAAAACAAATGGCTCTCCTTCTCTCTTCTCTTCTTCGTCTTCATCTTCTCTTTTTCTCCTTCTCCTTCTCCTTCTCGTGTAATAGATCTTTTAATGTAATAACAATAATGCAAATAATGTACATCTCTTGTTATTTATATCATTTGTATTTTGTATTTCACCATCACTGGCACTGGGAAAATAAACATGTGTTCATGATACATGACACACGATACACTGCAAAATACAAACTACAAACTACAAACTAAAACATGTAATGCACAAGGTAAAAAACTCAAACTCAACACACAGTTTAAAACCTATAGAATAAAGAATAATATCTTTTATATGTTTGAGTCTCATAAAGTTTTTGGACATGGAGCCAAAATAAATAGAAATTCTAACGGATAAATAAAATAAACCGCACAAAATTCCAAATGTCAGACTGTCAGACTGTCAGACTATCAGAATGTTAGACTCTGACTCTTCAACATGATATTACATTTCATTTCACTCGGGTTTAGGATTTTATAATGTACAACTTTTTTTTTAATGTAAAACTTGTGAAAATCCATGTCTCTTTTATTTAACCATTAACCACGCTGATGAATGAATATTGAATATTGAACGTATGCAAAAATTCTTTTGCGTTTTTGAGTTGAATCTCCTGCTAATCCTACTCATTTCATTTTAATTCAAACATGAAAATTCAAAATGTGTCTTTAGTCTTTAGTCAAATTGTAAAGTAAAAGATAAAACATAAAACATGCAAAAAAAAGTCCAGACTTTTAAAGAAATGCAAATATTTGGAATAAAAATTCTAAATCCAATTCCGATTTTAAAGGTCAAAGACTTTTGCACGCACATAAAGTTTCTTGTTTCTTATTTCATCCCACTTGCTCCAAAAGAATAAAGCATAGATGAAGAAATATGGATGTACATGTGGATTTTGATTATTTTGATAATTATAAAGTGTACTTTTGGTTGTGTTCTTCTGCTTCTGCTTCTTGTTGTTCTTTGTCTTGTGGTGGAATTGGAATTGGAATGGGAAAAGGAGCTGGATAAGCAAAGAGACAACGGGATAATAATAACACTAGGAAAATCTATTACTTGAACTATTTCAGTACAAATGCATGGAGACTGAAAACTGGAAACAGTTCAGGTTGTGGAAAAACAGACAAAACTCTCCAGTCTCGAGTTCCTCGGACAAATAACAAGAGCATTAAAGGAAACACATATAAAATACAGAATACAGAATGGAGCCTGGAGCCTGGAGCTGTGAGTCTGGAGTCTGGAGTTTGGAGTCTGGAGAAGAAAACTATTATACTTCTTCTACACGGAATGATGAGCCTGGAGATGAAAACGAAATAGAACTAGACATTGAAATGGAGGACTGTTGAGAAAATACAAGGAGAAGAATGGAAGAGGAAGAGAAAGGAGAGAGTTGATCTTGTTCATTGACATTATTCCGTCCGCCTGGTTGGTTTTTGGACATGGACGCATCCCATTCCCACGCGAGTTAACTGTACATTCTACATTCAACATTGTACATTCTCCGCTGTGGCAAACACAAACACTGCGATCCGATCCGATGCCGATTCCAATGTGTGGCCATAACACACGAAAGCAAACCACAGGGAGAAACTAATTACAAGAATAGACTGCTGCCCTGTCTCTTTTCTCTTTTCTATTTTCTATTTCCGTCTGTAGAACAAATAGATAGATTCTGATCTGATATCCATCCGACTCGACTTCAACTTGCACTGGAAGAACAAGAAGAGTACAATTTAGATCAAGTCTCATCTACACCCGAAATAACAAACAGAGGAGGAGGAGATGAACAAGACATTAAAGAAAATTCAATTCAATAGTTGGAAAGAAAAAGGGGAAACAAAGACAATATCTCCGCCATTACAAAGTACAAAATACAAAGTACAAAGTACAAGGTCTAGGTAAAAACACAAGAGACAAGAGAGGCAAGAGAAAGAGAAAGTATTTTGTAAAAGGAAGATGTGATGTGATGTTAGATATTGGATGTTGGATGGAGATTGGAGATGGATATAGAAATGGATATGTCCAATGTGTAATTGCACCCGGCCTATTCCAATACTCCATTTCTCCAATACATTTCTGTATTATCCCCTCAACTCAACTTAACATCATTCAGAAACTCATTCCACTCTTGTCTCTTCTGTCCCTTTCTCTTCTTTTCCTGTCCCATCCAAACGGACTCTTGGAAAAGAGAAGCAGAAGAGTTCTACATCCACTTGAGCACACTTTCCCTTCCTCCTTTCTCTTTTCCATGTGCATGTGCATATCTACAAGTTGGTTGGAGTTGGAGTTGGAAAGAAGGAGAGGACGTGCTCTTCCCTTTCTCTTCTGGATTAATACTCTGTTATGCCTACGACTTCATCTTCTCCTTCTCCTTCTCCACTTTCTATTTTACACCAAGTTCAACTTCCACATCTGTATACTTTACTTTACTTGAGCTCTCTAGTTCAGTTTCCCAGTTTCCAGCTCCCAGTTCCAAAATACGAAATACGAAACAGCCGAGACAGAATAACTGAGAATCACATTAAATTACGCCTCAAGGAGTCTCCGCCTTTACTTTTTCTTCCCAATTGTCTTTATTCTTCCTCCTCGTCCAATATCCACTATAGTATACTTCTACCCTTTTCCTTTTCATCCTCCTTCTCTTCTCTTTCTACTTCCGCGTCTTGAGTCTGGAGAACCACCGTGAGATTTTCATTATTTTCTTCTTAGGAATGATATTTCTTTTCTATGATTCCATGGTATTTCATGCATACAAAATGCAAAATACTCTTATACTCTTATACAAAACCGTCCTTTCTCTTTTCCCTTTTCTCTGTATTAGACATTCAGTTTTCATGGTATGTGCAATAAAAAGGAGCCAACGAGCAGACTTCACCAGAAACCACAACATGGCCAAATAATTACACTTTACACTTTACACAGAAAATACTATGACTTTTGCTAATTTCTTCAACTACATTATTCTATTTTAATTTTACACCCCATTCACCAACACAAAGTGTACTAATTACTAATTACTAATTGCACTAGTTAACTAGTTAAAGAATCTAATCTATAACCATGCAGTCATTTTTCAAGGCAATTGTGTGTCATTTTGTGGAGAATTGTAATATTGTGTGCATTTATTTTGTTGAATTTTCAAATTCTTTGCAAGCTGATTAGAGGAACTAAAACGGCTGATGCGGATGCATAATATCGACATTCGACATGACTAAGAATGACAATGACAATGGGAGTTTGAGTTAGTGCGTGAAAAAAACAAGTTTATCTCCTAGATTCTCTTCCTACCTGCAGCAAAAATCAGCATGGGCATTTTCTAACATGTGTTTTTATTTTATGCTTTTTATGTTTGTGACTACAGACTACAGCAAAAAAAGAGGAACAACAACTCAACTTTGAATTTTGAATTCAAGTTTCCTCCATCTTTCTGGAGAATCTTGCTTCTTTGTCTTTGTCTCAAGTCTCTTGATTCTTGATTCCTGTTATCTCAGCCTCAGTCTTAGTTTTGAGTTTAGATTCTACCTGATGTGATTTTAGGCCTGCACAAAAACTTGAATGATACGAGATCCGACTGAAGAAGCGGATCATATTTGTAAGAGAGACAGCTCCAAAAATCAAGGTTCAGGATTCGAGATTCGAGATTCAAGATACATTTATATAATTTATTATGTATCATGTCCGTGTCTGGGATAGCTTTATTCTTTATTCCTACATGAACATGAACATTGAACATTGAACATGGACATGAACATGGATAAACAAGCGCAAAACTCTACAAAATCCTCTGCAATACAACAGAAAACAGAACAGAATCAAAAGAGAGAGAGACAAAGAGAGAAAGAGAGAGAGAGAGAGAGAGGTTGTGCACGGTTTTTTTCACATGTGAAAACTCGTCGCACAACTTTTCACAACAGCTCCGTCGTCCAGCTCAGTCTGAGTCTGAGTCTGAGCTCCTGTTTGGAATTCAAGTCAGATAAACTTGCTCTCGTCGAGTCGAATCCAAAGGAAAAGCAAAGCAAAGCAAAAGCAAATCCAAATCCAGATCCAGTCAATTTCAACTCATCCATACTGATTCACATATCACATATCACAACACAACACAACGCACATATGCTCTCCATTTCTACACAGAGCCACAATCAACTCACAACTGACTTGTGTAAAATATAATACAATATAATTCCGAGCAACTCTCCACTTTGCACTTGCCATTGTCAATAGCTCAAGGAAAATCCAAGCCAATGGACATGACATCTGCGTGGACGTGGATGTGGACGTGGACGTGTGTAGAACAACCAGCAAAAAATACAAAATCCATCCTCTCTCGTCAAATTATGAAATACAACAACAACAAAAAGAATCAGAATGAAAATGAAAATGAGAATGAAAGGAAATCTCTACACTTTAAACTCTAAAGTCTACCTTTTAAAAAACTGAAACCTAATTACAACTAGTTTTTTTCATGAGCTCATCTTCTATCTTCTAATTGTCCCTTGTCCATTTTACCATTTTACCATCATTTCATCTCACATCCGCGTGTGTAGTGTGTAGAATGTAGAACATGAGAAATAAAATATGTTCGGAAGCAGATGCATAGGAAATAAATTGTAGATTGTAAATTGTGGATTGTAAAGTGTAAAACATGTGGAAATCCACGACACGAGTCGGAGGTTGAAACATTTAGACTTTAGACATTTACAGGGGAAAAACAGGTCAGCTTACTCTACACACTTTTAACTATTCGCTGTTCGCTATTTGATGTACATGAAACTACACAGTGCACAAGTTGTGCGTAAAGCCTGAACTTTACAGAAATGCCTGTACACAGAAATTTTGAGGGCAAAACAACTTTTTGGAACATGAGAGTCGCGTAAACGTAAACGTAAATGAGTGTAGAAGATTCAAAGGAAAATACAAAATACAAAATACGTTAAACTTTTCATGTGCGTTTGTACTTGTAACTTGTAGTTTTGCTCGTAGTTTTGTGTGTATTAACGATATTATAGAGTTTTAGAGTTTTAGAGTATTAGAGTATTAGAGAGAGCTAATGAACTCTGTGACTTCTTCTCCATTTTTTCACCCATTAAAATAGTTTTTTTCCCTCTCACTCTTTTTCAATCCAATCCAAAATCCAAAGGAAATTCTAGGAGAAAAAGTAAACATGTACACAAAACACAAAATACAAAGTACAAAGTATATGAAAAGAGTATAAATTCTATATCTATAACAAGAGAAAGATATAATGCGTGTAATGTATATTCATTTTCCTGTTTTTACTTCCTCCATCTTCTTTTTCTTCTTTTTCTTCTTGTGTGTTTGTGAGTCTACATTCTACATGTAATTTTTAGGTTACACGTTCCAGAATTTTACAGTCCCGTTGAGAATAGCTCTGTACCGTGTACCGTGTACCGTGTACCGTGTTTTTTTACTTCTTGAAGAAAAAGGAGCAGACTATTTTTGCACTCTTGCCAAAAAGATGATAATTTAAAAGATACGCGTCAAGTCCTCGCATCTTTCTCTATCTTTCTGTGTGTTTCTGGTTCTGCTTCTGTTTGGGGAGATGAAGACTTGAGAGCCGAGTTAATGTGCACACGGACGGATATTACCTTTGAGCATGTATAAATAATACTCAGTTCTATTACCATTTTGAATATTAGTGATGATGAAGAGAGAGTCAACGATTCATTTTACTTTCATTATTTGCAATAAAAACTGACACGCCCGTTCCTCTTACCATCTACAAAACACGTACAAAGTACAAAACACATATACAAAACATAGTACAGGATTATATATTATTTCGTATGTAGATAAATTCTCTGCACTGGATGAATATTCTTTTTAATATTCAATTTTTCCCTGTGTAGTTTGTGTGTAGTGCCGACGTTGATTTTCCTCCTTGCTCTCTCTATTAATCAAGGATTAAATCAAATGGAAGACAAACAATGACAAATTGGCTTGAGAAAACTAAAACTAAAAACTAAACTAAAAACTAAAATCTAAACTCTAAACTAGAGCAGATCAGAAGAAATGAGAAGAAAAGAGAAGAGACTGCAGACACTTATTCAACGCCCTCGACTACTCTATCAACTCAACTCGAGACTCGAGTCAACTCATTCCGCATCATAACTCGAAAGCACATTTCCATTACAGATTCTTATTAATAACAGAGTTGTTGTCTTTCCACTTGGAGTTTGGAGCTAAGAGTTTAGAGCTTGGCTCATCATCTTTTCACATCTCACATCTCACATCTCAACTCATCTTCTTCAATGTACAATGTACAGTTTAAAATGCAGAGTGTTTGGTGTGGAAAAAATAGCTCATTTAGCACAACATAATAAGGGCATTTATTATGCGTGTACATTGTACATTCTACCGTTCGTTGACATCCGCCGCAACGTCATAACCTCATCATCATCATGAAATGTAAGACGAGGAAAAATTAGGTGACGGTTTCATGCAAAGCTCAAGAGTTGAAGCGTAAACAGTAAACAGTAAACAGAAGCTAAAACTTGGGAAGTTGAGAGATGCAGTGAATACGGATATTTGTGCGAGTGTATCGAGAATCGAGTGTATCGAGTGTTGAGTGCGGAGTCAAACGCATGCCAGATTAAATTAAAAGGAAAAGATCAGCATGTTTGCCTCCTCTTGTTTTGCACAGCGAACAGCAAATAGCGAATCAACTACTGAACTGAATTTGCCTCTTTGTAAATAGAACGACAAAGGATGAACCGCAAGTACGCAAAACCCAGTGCTCAAAACGCGAAACTCAAAACACAAAACACAAAACACAAGACGCAAATCAAACAGGCGACACGGTTCATTGACTGGAAACAGAACTGGAACTGCAAACTGGAACTAGAACTAGAACAAGAACAAGAACAAGAGCTCTCAAGTTCTGGAGCTAAAGCTGAAACTGAAAATGCAACTCCAAACTAGTAATTTTGAATCACATGTGAAAATTTGACATGGAAAATATAAAATATTAAATATACATGTGCATTTTACTTGTGACCTTTTTAATTTTATGTCTTTCTTAATAATCTCTTCAAGTTCCTATGGGAATCATCTCCATCTTTTTAGATACTTATATTTCTTTTTTTCTTTCTCCGGGCTGTTTAAATTGTGGATTTTCATTTTAATCTAATTTTCATCCATCAATTCCCTTGGTTTTAATATAAATTCTACTCCACTTTCCACATTTTCATCTGCCTGCAGCCTACACAGATGCAGATTTGCGAAAATGTTTCATATTGCAAAAATCCAAATCCAAATCCAGATAAGAAATCATCCTCATAATTTGCTGAAATATTCTTGAGATGTCCTACTTTTCCATATATTTTTTTTCAATTCAAGCTTCTTTTGATTTTGGTTCTTGTGCAATATCTCTAGTTTCCAGTATTAGTTCCAGTTGCACTGAATTCCAGCAAATTCAAACACCAAATATTAAAAGTACATGACATGTGTGCCGTCACTTTGATTTTTGATTTTTTCATTTTGAACATGAGATCATCGATTGAATTGAACTGGATTGGACTGGATGGAACTGGATTGGACTGGATAGAATAAGAAAAGTTATTAAGATTCATCTCAGCATATGGCTGAGATTTCTCTCTAGAATTTTCTCTGTTCATTCATTCTCTAATTCTCTTCTTTTTTTGGGAGGTCCTCTAACTTAATTTGCGCCATGAAAAACTCTGCAGTTTCAATCCACTTCATTCTCTCTCTGTCTTGTACGTGTATTTTGTCCCCTTGACTGGTTCACTCATGACTCTCGACTCTCGACTCTAGACTCATGGCTCACGGCGTGTCACTGAATCCAACCTCCAAAATCCAATACTCTCTCAACCTCTACCCTTTCATTCTCATCCTCATATCAAATACATGTATTTATCACCAATACATTATCCACATGTCGGCTGAGATATCAGGAGAGTGGAGAAAAGAAAAAACCTGGAGGCTGGAAAACAAATCCGCGAGAGAGAGGAAACTGTGTGATATGTCATTTGTGATATGACATGAAAAAGAAAACAGAAAAGATGAGGATTCAAGATTCCTGGAGAAAATACTGGAAAATCCCAATCCAATTGAATTGAGTCGAGTCGAGGGAGGATTAGAGATGCGAGATGAGTGGATGCTAATGCACTTACTCCAGTTCATCCTGGATCCTCGATATGCGATAATACGCTTACACAGCAATTCCACACCCACATCACAACTTGCATAATAATGCTAATAATTGGGCTTTATTGGCACACTTTAAGAGGACAGCTGCTCTCAAATCCAAAATCTATAATCCCCAAAATCTCATATTCTCATATTCTCTAAGCTCTAAGTTGATGAAGGAGGAAATGGGCTAAATGAATAATCAAATCCCAATTACACAGTCACACTGACCCATTTCACATTTCACATTTCCCGCTCATCCCATTTCTGCATGCCAAATCATTTCCCATCTCTCAATATTGAGACTTGAGACTTGATTATCCGAATTAGAGTGAAGACTCGATGAATAATAATTTCTTAACATTAATTCCTAATTCAGATCAGACATTGGAAAATTGCAGATAATTTTTGTAGTTGTTTTTAAAAAAATAGAAAGTAAAAATGAGGAAATGGGAAAGGTTTCTAGATGGTGACTTTTGTGACACAAATGCAATGTTATGAATAAATAAAGGACAAATGTTATGGAAAGAGGAAAAGTTGTTATGTCTCAAGTGTCAAGTTGTGTAGTGTGTATTTTATGTTGTCTGTAATGTGGAATGTGGAATGTAATACGGTATAAAATTTGTAGAGGAAAGAAGACTATTAAAGGAAATTTGTACATGAGCAAGATCTCTAGACTCTAGACTCAAGTCGAGAAAAGGGAGGAGAAAGAGAAAGAGAGCGGAGTGACTTGTCTTTGCTCTTCTCTTCTCTGGAGTTGGAAGAGAAAGAGCGGGAGAGAAAAGCGGGAGTGACAATGGGCTTGAGATCGGTGTTGGCGAGGAAGAACCCCGCAGAGCTTTCCCGTGGCATCTTGTCAAAAGAAAAGCCCCAGTCCAACATATTCCTCTTTATTGGAGGCACAAACCAGCCCAAACCAAACTAAACCTAACCAAACCAAACCATAGCAAAAACTGGAAATGGAATAGAAAGAGAAAATTTGCACCACGTCAAGGCCACAGCATTGTGCATACAGTTTTATACACATGGAAACACAGGACATCTCTACACTGAGAAAAGTACCCCATTTCCTCAATTCAGCATGAATTATTATGCCTTTCCGAAACTACCTCAACATTCAACATTCAACACACAGCATACAGTCTATTGTTGCACTTTTACCTTTTCGCCTTTTCCTGGATGCAATGTCAATAGTCCAGAATCTAAAGTCTCTTTAAAGTACAAAAGTACAAGTTTGAAGCCTTTTAACTTTTAAGTTTTGACTTTTGACCCATTTGGCATTTACATTAAAAAACTTGCAAATTTATTTGCAAATAGATTTACTATTTATTATTTATGTAAAATAGACAAGTACATGGAAAAGAGGAGGGCAAATGATAAGTGTTCTTTTTGACTGTTTGGGAAATCCGCTGTATTTTTTCATACACTATTTATGTGGAATAATAAGGTTAAGCCTTGTCCAAAATACACTAAGAGAATTGAGCCTCGCGAGACTCGAGACTCGAGATTCGAGATAGAGGATTAAGAAAAATGGTAAAGACTTGAGCCTTGAGCCTTGAGCCTGTTCTTGAGGTGGGTTTATGCAAAACAGGAGCATAAATAAATGCTCATTCGCATTCTCCTTTTCTTTCTTTCTTGTGCAGTTGTAGTTGTCGTTGTCGTTGTCGTCCGGTGACAAAAAACAAATGGTGTGAGTCTCTGCACTCTGCATTCTCCATACTCCATATTGCAAACGCTATACTTTGGTAGTGCGACCAGGAGACTCAGAAATAAGAAATAAGACGGTGACGAAATAAGAAATAGAATGAAACCGCACTTGACACTTTCAAGTGTTATTCACCCAACTCCGACTCCAACTCTGACACTGAATTTGAGTTTGACTCGGGGACAGAGGAAATATTATTGTGCGGGTTCCTTTTCCTTTCTTGTTGTGGATAAAGTGGAAAGTGGGAAGTGGAAAGTGCATAAATATTCGGAGGACTTGGTTAATCAGTTTAATCATGCCCAATGAATCATGGAGAATTAAGAAAGTATTAAAATATCTAGGAAATGGTGTCATTATCCCCTGACACAACAGCAACAACCTTAATTACCTGCATTTCTCATCCAATAAATAAATACCCATTCTTCTCCTCCTCCTTCTTCTCATTTGTACAATAACATTATACTCAATTAAATTCACCGAGTCCAAAGTACAAACTCCCAACACCAAACTGTAAATAGTAAATATCCGGGTTGGAATAAACTTAATTATCAAATACAAAATACAAAATACAATGTTGAGCTTCTACTTTGAGCAGAGGAGAGGATATCAAGTAGCATGACCCAGGGCTACAAATCTACAGCGTGTCCTCATAAATCCCCAAATACTGACAAATTACACAACACACAACACAAGAGCAGAGAGCAGGAGGAAATTATAGGAGAATCAGAAGCATCACCATCATATTATCATTATCATTATTATTATTAAATAGGATTATCATCATTTTATGTTTTATGACTGTTACGATCATCATCATCATTCTGATTCTGAATCTGATTGTGATTCGGAAATTGTGAAGGGACTCTCTACAGATTCCACATTCTAGATGCTAGATTCAGAAGAGCATATTTAATATTTCACGGTTGAAAGGCAGAGGCAGAGGCAGACAAGTGTCACAGTTCTGGTCGTAAATAGTGAATAGTGAATGGTGAACAGGGAAATCCCATGTTGCAAAATTACGCAACATCTTTGCACAAATAACAAATAACTAAACTAAACTAAAACGAATGGCAAATGGCAAATGTTGAATAGCCTAAAAGTGGAAAAGTAATTAGATCCATGTGGATTGTGGATTCTGCATGTAAATATTCCTCGCGTCATTTAATTTTTATTTCATTCCCCAATTTTTTCCACATGATCCGAATAGTACAAAAACAAGTGCGTGTTTTCCTGAGTATTTTCAAATTTCAAGTGGTAAACTATTAACGTCTCTCGTCTCTTTCTCTTTCTCTTCTTGTTTCTCTCGCTATTATATCTTGAATCTTGCATGTTGGATGTTGTGTCTTATGTAGACAAAGTGTCATCTTCCTAATTCCTAATTATTTCAGCCTTGTCTACTGTCTGCTGTCTCGAATCTCGAATCTCGCATCTAGTCTCTAGTCTCAAGTCTTCGGCTCACCATTTTATCTGCTTGGAAATGGACGTTATGACTTGAGTCGAGTTGAGCCGAGTATGCTTAATGGGCATTAAAAATGAATTAGATAGTCAACTTGACAAAGTCGGACGCAGAGAGAGAAGGAAAAAACAACATGAGGATTTCTTAAGACACCTTCTTCTTCTTCTTTTTTTTCTTAATAATAATAATAATAATAATAGCTTTATTGTTATTCCAAATCATTGCATACATACATACACATTGTTTTACACTGGATAACATTCTACTACTAGTAAAGGACCGGTAGTAGAGAAAACGAAATACAAAGGAGAGAGAGAAAGAAAAAAGATTGTCATTGGAAACCCAACAAATGACTAAATGCATTTCACCACCTCCACCCTGAGTACTGATACTAAAAGGTAGTATCAGTAGGAAAAGAATTAAACATGTCTATCTTGGTTCATATTAAGTTGCTTTTGCAACTCAGTTTTAAATTTCTTAATCGAGCGTGTACTTTTAACATTACTAGTAAGATTATTCCAGTGAGTAATAGCCCGAAAAATAAAACTGGATTTGAATTTAACATAATTAGTATTAGGCATAGTGAAGTCTAACTCATATCTACTTGAACGTTGTCTTTCTTTTGTGACAAACATTGACTTCATCCTTTCATTTAAACTTGTGTGGTACATAATAGTGTGTGTGAGTGTTAAACAATGGTAGTAAATAAGTTGATGTACAGTAGAAATACCCAACTCAACATACATATCTTTGATAGCAAGTTTGTACATACACAAAAAATTATTAATGATTTTTTCAATTTTACAAAACATGTTTTCATTTTGACCATAAATAGGTAAACCATATTCAAGTATTGAATTGATAACAGAGGTAAAGATTATCTTAAGACTAGAAGGAGGGATACATCTTTTGAACCTTTTCATATTTTGAACTCTTCTGGATATGGATTTACATACATAAGAAACATGTTCATCAAAGTTGAGGTTTTCATCAATATATAAACCCAAATATTTAAAAGAGGTTACACGTGTTATAGTATGTTCATTATCAATACAAATGGAATTATTATCTAGTGTATATTTAAGTTTTGACATAGGAAATTTATATAGCATATAGTTACTTTTACAAAAATTCACTT
Source organism: Sminthurinus signatus (assembly GCA_019776565.1). Lineage (NCBI taxonomy): Eukaryota > Metazoa > Arthropoda > Collembola > Symphypleona > Katiannidae > Sminthurinus > Sminthurinus signatus. The sequence goes on from JABASP010000093.1 coordinate 49,663, forward strand.
CCATGTCATTATTTTTACACCATGAATGTATATTGGACATACATATTTTCATTTCATACAAAAGTTCTTGTTCAGTATCTTTAACTATTGTACATGCAATATCATCTGCATAAAGAATAGAGACAATTTCTTCAAGCATTTCTAATAAGTCGTCAATAAAAAGAATAAATAACAGCGGCCCAAGAGTGCTGCCTTGGGGCAAACCAAGATTAAGATTAAACTTATCAGTAACATGACCATTTACTTTTATAGAAAAAACACGATCAAGGAAATAGTTAGCTAGTATAACAAGTAAGTATTTAGGTAGCTTAAATTTATCTCTAAGTTTATGCAAGAGCTTAACATACTTGACCATGTCAAACGCTTTACGAAGATCTACAAATAAGCTGCCTACATATTTTCTATTATCCAAATTACTATAAATATACTGTGTATAATCTACTAGTGCAAGAGAGGTAGAGAGTCCTTTTCTAAATCCATACTGTTGTGTATGTAGATGTTCATTAGAATATTCTTGAATATTATGGACTAAAATATTTTCATAAACCTTAGATAAGAAAGGAAGTGTAGATATACCACGGTATGAATTCGGAAAGTCAGGCCTTTGCCCAGGCTTAGGTATAGGGGTTATAATAGCATGTTTCCAGCCTGAGAAAAACTGACCGCTAGTATGTATAGCATTGAATATCTTAGTAAGCATTATATTAACTATATTAAAATTATGTTTAAAGATAACAGAAGGGACAATAGGTAGTCCATTTGTACTGCAAGCTTTAGTATTTTGAATAGTGCGTTTGACTAAATCAGGAGTAATATTATATGCCTGAATATTATCATCAGCCAAGCTACTTATAAAATTATGTAAATCGACACTAGGATTATCACTACTTAGTGTAAAAGCTTGAGAAAGAGCTGTAGCTATATCTGTGGGTTCAGTGACAATAGTACCTTCTACATTTAGTTCGTTGATAGTCGCTGACTTTACTACTTTATTCGTGAGCTCAAAATAGGTTTTCCAAACATCATTGGACGTACATGCAAAAGTAAATTTCTTAGTAAAATAATGTTTTTTAGCTTTACTTATCATACTATTGAGATTATTACGGCATTTTTTGTACTCTGACCAAGTATTCTTATCTTTAAACTTATGATAAAGGAGCTTAAGTCTATTCTTATTGGCTATGCTATGTAGAATAGAACTCGACATCCATGGGGAGTCTCTCGACTTTACTGTTCTTTTACATTCAGGAGCATGTTTATTGAGAATAGAGAGAACAAGCTTGTTAAAAGTGTCCATCATGTCATCAATAGAGTCAGTAGAATCCATAATTCCCCATGGTAGTGAATTCAAATCTTTTTCAAATGAACTAGCATTAAAGTGCTTAAAATTACGGCTATGAATAGTAGTCTGAGTATATTTAGGAGTATAGTGCTTTCTGACTAGATATATAAGATCATGGTCACTCATTCCAAGTCTTATAACTCCTGACTGTCTAACATTGAGAGGGCAGTTGGTATAAATATGGTCAAGTAAAGTATGTGAGTTAATACCTATTCTAGTTGGTTCCTTGATTATTTGAGTAAAATTCAAATTGGAAAAGGTTTTGAGTGTAATATCTGCCCGAGTATCTTTAAGTAAATCTATATTTATATCACCTAAAATATAGTGTTCGTTTGCTTTACTTGAAATACTATTGTAAAAAGATTGAAAATTATCTATAAAATGTATTAGACTAGAGTGAGGAGGACGGTATATACATGAAACAACTATGGGTTTAACTTTACTGAGTTTAACATTAATGCATAAAGATTCAACCTCATGCTGAGCGTCAAATAAGCTTTCTGACTCTAGAATTTCAAAGTTAATGTTATCTTTAATATATGCTAATAGACCCCCACCGTGTCGTTTCCTGTCCTTTCTAATAATATTGTAGGAATAAATAGCTACATTATAGTCATAAATATTTTCATCCAAAAAAGTTTCAGAGAGAAATAAAACATCAAACTGAGTAGTTTTTAGGAAATACCGCAGCTCATCTACATTTCTTTTAAGAGAGCGGATATTCAGATGAGCTACTTTGAGTCCTGATAACAGATTAGGGATAGAAAAGGTCTTGTTATCAGTAACAGTAGGATTAGTTGAAAAATTACAAGAGAAACTATTATCAAAGAGAGAATCGTCGCATGAAGCAAGAGGTATAGAACATGGATTACAGACCCATGGTAAGGAGAAAGAGCTATTAAGTATATGCTTTTTATGATATAAGGCGTTACAGGTATAGCAGTTAATACTTTTATGCCTCCTGTCTTGTTTGAGACAAGCCTGACAAATGACACTGTTATCAGCTATAGCCTGAACCTTTTTAATGCTAAAACATGCATTACAGAGCCATTTATCTATAGCTTTAGTAATAGCATATTGATTAGAAATACATCTAGTATGAAAATATACATTACAATTAGTACAAGAAATTCCCTTACACCTCCTATCTATTCTACGACAAATTCTACATGGAAATGATCGATGATCATTTTTAATTGAACTATTTTTAACCATTATAACTAAAACTAGAATAAAATATAATGTAATTAAAAATAAGTATAATTATTTATTACTGATGGAGTCCCACGACGGATGATTTTGACGATAGTAAGTAGTTGTGGGAAGGAATTAAAAAGGGACACTTTGATCCAACAGCAAAAATTCACTCTGCACCACAGGAAATCTCGATTAACCACTGATTTAATTTAGAGATGATCCACTGATTGAATTTAGAGATGATCCACTGGACCTTTCGGCGTCCAGTACCAGCACCATACAGATGGTCATTCTCACCTGAGAATGAGCGTGGTTAATTTAGTTACTAGAAAGTACTTCACATGGGAACCAAGAAAACCTTCGCTAGAGGAGCAATGCTCACTCCTCAAGCGAGCGAGAGAGAATGAAATTCTTCTTTTGAATTTGTACTTGTTTTCATCTTGTTACTCTTCACTTTGACGCTTCCGTCTTCCGTCTTTCCTTATTTTACTTTTTAAGGTCTTTTTGAGGTCTTCTATTTTCTACACTCTACAGTTGACTCAACTCGACTCAACTTGCTCAACTTGCTCAACAACTCGAGATGAGGAAACAAACAGTTTTCTAATGGCGCTCTCCACCATTATATTTTGCACAGCTGGTGAAAGAACTAGTGAAAATAGAAAAAAAGGAGACTTTTCTATTTCCATTGGAGCGAAAAAAACCCATTTCCGTTTTTGCCAAAGTCTACACATGTAAAATGTACAAAGCAGAGTTAGTAGTGATGAGTCGACTTTAGACATCCATCTAAATCCAATATCAAGACACCATTCTTTTCTCTTGTACAAACCTTCACTCAAAAAACTACGGACGATACACGATATGATAAAAAGACGAAAAATCCCAAGAAAAAGAAGAGGAGACAAAACAGAAAAGAGATCCCAGAAAAATGCAATCTCACATTCCTTTTTAATTGAACGAGATAAACGGGGAATTTAGGAATGGAAAGCGAGGGAAATCCTAAAATAAACCCAAACACAAAACACAACACACACACATTTTTTAGCAATTATCTAGTGGAGCAAAATTTCTAATTCTAATTCCAATTCCAATTCCAACAGAAAAACAGAAGCCGTCGGCAAAAGAGATAAACTGCAAAAAAGAAAAAGCAAAAAGTGAGGCACGAGGCAAGGATATCGCTCTTCCTCTTTTTTTTATCCCATTTCTTGGAAGAGCGTCTCTAGTCTCTAGTTTTTCCAGGGCTTTCTTTAGTGTTGTACATTTTACTTTTTATATTTTACATTTTACATTGTATATCGACAGCACACAGCACACAGGCCTCAAAATTTCTACTTGAGAATCCTCAAGATTCAAGACTCAAGAAGACTAAAAGGGATGAAAAATTCAGCGGAAGCGATCGAGAGATTTGGCCGGAGCTCCTTTTACAGTGTAGTTCTAAAATGGTAATGCAAAACTGGGCTGCGTCTCCATTTTTTGCAAGCACATAATAAATATGCAAATGATTAGCCTTAATGTGAAAAAGAAGGAGAGAACATGTTAAAATTAAAATTCTAATTTTGTACGCTCCTTTTTTTCAGGACCTCTAAACTCTAAACTCTAAACTCTACACTCTGCACTCTGCACTCTGCATCTGTCTACAATATAAGATATAAGATATTCATCTCTCATCTCCAAACTCAAAACTACAGATAACAGAACACAGAACACAGAACACAGAAAAAGCTCCAGCTGGAAAAATGAGAGAGCTGATGATTTTTAATAAAAAAAACGAGACATGCTCTCTTTTCCCTTTTTTTTTCTTTGCAGTCTCATGTGAATAGGTGAAAGCCCAAGGAACAAAAGAGAAAGGGAAAAAATCCAACTGGAAAGATAGTGTATTAAGTAAATGTATCCACAATCCAGAAACAGAAGCAGAAACAGAACAAGAACAAGAACCAGAAAAAACGCAGTCTGAAAATTGCATGAATACGAAATACGAGCAATGTATTATTTTTCTAGGTACTTTGTATAATAACTTTCCTCTTTTGAAAGTTGAATGCTTCGTGCTTCGTGGAATGAAGGATTTTTGTTTTGCGGAAGATGAGATGAAAGTCAAAGTTCAACTGGAACTGGATTTCACATAGTTATTTCACAAGCCAACATCAACACAATCTTTGGATTTTGGATATCTTTTCTTGTCTCGTCTTATCCGCAGATTTCCTGTGGCTGTGGCTGTGGCTGTGCAACTGAAATTGAATCCAAGTCCGAAATGCAGTGCAGTGCAGAGCTGTACACTCCACAATGTGCAGTTCACGGGAAATGATGTTTTGTTTGTTTCTTTGTTTGCTTGTTTGTTGAGGCTTCAAGATATTTATGATGTGAGTTTTGGTAGATTTTCATTCTACTTCTTGCTGCATTACTTTGATCTTTGATCATTATCCTGAGCATTATGATTGTTGTGTTGATGTTGAGATGCTGAGATGCTGAGAAGTTGAGATGTTGGGATGCGGAGAAGAATGGAAGAATAGAATCGGCCTGATCGTCCATTTGGCCACAAACAGCAAGAATTCACACAGGAATAAATTTTGGCAGGAGAAGAAAACCGAAGACCGAGAACCGAGAACCGAAAAAGGGAAATCCAGATCCAGACCCAGAGAATCCTGTCGACTCTTCTTCTTCTTCTTCTTTCTCTTGCCTTTTATTCCAATGCACTGGATTTCCTTGGAAATCCACAGAAAACAGAAACCAGACAACAGACAACCGACAGGAGAGCTCGACTTTTACTCCATGCCAAAATCTTTGACTTGACTTTCCAACTCCGACTCCGACTCCAACTCCGACTCGACCAACACATAATAAAACTGAATGCAAACCCTTTTCGCTCTCTGCCCTTTCGCTTTCTCTCCCATTTTTTTGCCACTGCATTCAAATCCAGACGGAGAAAAAAACGGAGGGAAGCCAAGCCAGGCCAAGCCAAGCCAAAGGGAGTCATGGAAATGCCATTACGGTTGACGTGGATTCAATTGGATGGGAATGAAATGGAAAGGAGTCGACGGGAGTTTGAGTGGATTGTGGATTCTGGATTCTGGATTGGCAGGAGGAACTGCCGCCCTGCACTTTGTCTCTTTACTCTTTACTCTCTTACATCATCTCCACTCAAAATCATATTCCTTTTCATTCAGCAAAAAGTCAACCCAAACCAGAAACCTCCTGGAAATCTCAATTTTGCTATCCTCAGCTTTAAATTCAGTTTCAACTCGCCACAAAACACAAAATACACCCACGGATATTTATTTATGAATATTAAAATCAAAAATCAAAGGATGATGCACTTTTCTTCATAAAAATGTCTACTTTAATCTACTTTTTGTAGACTCGACTCATTTCGGATGATTTGGGTTTTGGGTTTTGGATTTTTGGATAAAGCAGTCAAAAAGTAGATGAAAATTTAAATGCAAGTGGAGTGATTTGTATAAAAGTATAAAAGTCATTTCCTCTCTCCGTCGTATAAATTTCAAGTCTAGAGTTTCCAGTCAAAGTGACATAAATTATACGAGGAATTTCTCTATTAATTTTTCCACGAGGGAGCCTCAACATTGCACATCGTACATTGTACATAGAACATTGAGAAAGAGAAAGAGTATGGAAAGTCCGGGGAAAATATGGAGAAGGAGCAAGAGAAAATGTAATAAGGGGTTTCCAGGAGATTATATGATAAGCTGAACAAGGTCTCATGAACTCTTTCCTGGAACCTCCAACCGACAACCGACAACCAACAACCTTGAACTGGAGCTGAAACTGAAACTAGAGTACAAGTACAAATAGGAGTGGAGAGTCTACTTGTTTTTATGTATATGACTCCTCAAACTCCAGCTGAAGCTCAAGCTCAAGACTCTGCTTCTGCCTCTGACTTGACTATCTTCTCAATTCTTCTCCACTGAATAAATAATGGATGATACATCTTGACTACACACTTATATGTGCATCAATTCCTATTATACTTCTGTATCATGAACCCATCCACTCCCTATGAATAAACTAGCAAAATATCACGGTGGAGAGAAAGAGGAAGAGAAACAGAAGAGAAGAGAAAGTAGGAAGAAGGGAAAGAAGGGGAAATTCATTGGGTGGTTTTACAACCTTGGGAAAATCGAAAGGAAAATAAATTGTGGCTGGATGGATGAAAGATAAGCTCTTTGGGGGATGAATCCCCACAGAAAACTCACTGTACAACCCAATTCCGAATTCCGAATGCCAAACGCCAAACGCCGAAGTTCCACAACCAACAAAACACAACAGACAACAGGCAACAGAACACAGCCCAAGAAAAATCACCCGCTCCACTCCCATCCAAACTTTAATAAAGCCGCACACTTCACTTGCTCAGTGTATTCTCTGCCTTGTATTTGGTATCATATCATACACTTTTCTCCGCTCCTCCGCCCAGTTTAAAAGGAAGAGTCTCTTCATTTAATTTGTACAAACTCCGCCGTCTCTCTTCAAAGCAGGGCTCAATGCTCAGTGCTCAATATAATTTCATGTAGTGCAGTCGGAGAAAAGAAACACATGTGAATTCTATTCTATTGTAGTGAATTGATATGCATGGAACATCTCTTTGAAATGAGTAGGAATACGAACAGGAATATATATACAAACATGGCATTTCTATTCCACTTTCTTCCTCGAGTCAATTACCCATTTCAATGTCAAAGGAATTCTGTGTGTCTACAGTAGTAGAACTTTCCCCCAATTTGAATGGGATTTAAATTTGAGTTTGAATTTCCATGGATTCCCGATCCCGATTCCTATTCCGATTTTTGGATTCCTGCAGAAAACACACACACATCTAAAGATTCATGTCAATTTCCCTCTCATTTTGACTTTGACTTTGACTTTGATCATGGATTACTTGTAAGATATTCTTTCACCTCATTTACAATTCCCCAGTTCCAACAATTCTCCATGGTTTCCCATTTCCCACTTCTCAAGCCTCCATCAAGCCAAAGAAGCAGAAAAAATGGGGGAAAACATGGCAGAAATATCCATTTTTTTTATGATATGAGTATTTCTCGTTTTATACTGTAATAATTCCAGTCATTGAATTTTGGAGGTGAATGAGCAAAAATCAAGTCCATGCAGAAACAAACGAGTCAAGAACAATCCTTTGATTTGGTTTAGTTTGTATCATAATCACCGAAATTGAGAGAAAAGCAAAGCACAGTCAAATTCAACGTCAAAGTTGAAATCAAAGTCAAAGTCAAAGGCGAGGTCAGACACAGACGAATGTTTTGACTTTTGACTGATCCTGCCAAAGCCCACATAAAAGCATGTAAACTGGGACTGGGATTATTTTGCAATAGGCTACTACTACACTTGAAAATACTGCAGACTGCAGATTCAACCGCAAACTTCTCTCTCTTTGGTCTCGTTGAAAATCCAGAATTTAGAGTACAAAGAAAATAGCAATTCTGCTTGTAATTTTCACTGTCCAGAACAGATTTTAAGAGGGAATCAAGAATCAAATGTACTGCTTCTGAACTGGACTGGACTCTAGACTCAGTTAAACTTGCAGAAGTCAAGGAAAGGGAACAATTGAAAAGGAGCGAAGCTGTGAGGCTGGATTGGCTTTTGCTTTTTGCCTTTACTTTGCTTTGATTTGGGTTCTGGTCATTTGAAATAAAGATAAGTTGATTCTCATAGGAAAATTACCCACTGGCTTTTGTATGCACAGCCATAATTTTCCCATTATAAGGATGTGAGCATACATGTAGAATGTAAAGTGCATGTGGATATATGTGGATTTATATGGAGAGAACTCCTCCCGTCCCATTTCCGCTCTCCATTCAATCAGACATGAATCTCTTCCCTCATTTTCCATCCCTTTTTATTCTCACCCAGTCCAGTCCAGTCCAAACTCCTTGCAAACTCAAACTCTTTCGTGTCCGTTGGGCACTCTGCAAGTCCAGTTTCTTCTTGTTCCTTCTCCTTCTCTTCTTTTCTTGTTCTCTTCTTCTCTTGTTCTTTTGTTTGGATTTGAACGTGAGACCAAAATTTAACATGATGATGATAATGAGCCAATTAACTCGCTGGGAAAATGTGTAAAAAACCGTGTAGCCATCTTTTACTCCACCAACGACCAACTACTAAAACTACTGGTTTCTTCTTCTTCTGTATTTTACACTTCTACTTCCACTTCCAGTTGCATTATAAACAGAGTTTAGACTAGAAAAGTCCTGCTCCTCTGAATTTAAATTTCCTTTTTCCTTGTGTAAAATAATAATAATAATAATTGTGAGTCTACAGTCTAGAGTCTAGAGCTTGGAGTTTGGAGTTTGGAGTTTGGAGTTTAGGGGCTTTTCTTGTTTGTTGGTTACTTTACTATAGTTTTGGCTTTGGTTTGAAAGAAGAGGAGCAATAAAAAACGGAGGGAACTCCACGGTGGTTGAGCAATAAAACTAAACAAAAGTCTCCATGTATAAAGTATAAAGTACACATGTCTCCCATTTTTTGCTATTATTGTTTTTTGCTCTATTTATGAGACAGCATTTTCCCATGGACTCTTTAGCGAAGCTCAGCTCAGCTCGGCTCAGTCCAGCTCTGCTCTGCTTTGTACTCTGTCTTTCCTCTTCTTTATAAAATTAACTCGTGTAGTTTTGGGTGCTCTTTCCTTTTATTTGATTTCATTTGACTTTGTTAGTTTCTTGTAAATTGTGTGTATTTTTGTGTGTGTGGTGTACCCTTGGATTTTTTCATTAGTCCAACCTGAGTTTGATTTTAGATTTTTGTATTTTGTATTTTGTAGTATACAATAGTTTTTCCTGGTTCTTTATTTGTCTATACATTGACATTGTCATTGTCAATGCACGCATCGCGTCTGAAACACGAAAGATGAGGATGAGAATGAGGATGCGGATGCGGATCATGAGGGACTTTTGTGCGACAAATTATGACACTCTGTTTTCTCCACGGAGAAAAGTTGTTTCCTACTTTTCCCTCCGCTTTTCTATGGTCCAATTTCCTCCAGACTAAAGAGAACAGAGAACATGACAAGACAAGTGCTGGAGTCTGGAGTCTGGAGTGTAGATGCGACAGTCGAGATCCAATGGGACGGGAACGGAGACAAGTGCCCTGTCAAAAGCTAGTCAAAACTTAAGCCTCAACATTTATAAAAGTTCAACCTGAACTCCTCTTCTTTTTCCTCTTCTGTTTCTTTTGGGTTAGTTTCAAAGGTATAAACTGCACTTTCTTCACACTCCAGCTCTAGACTCCAAATTCCAGAGTTTTCTATCCAGCGAAACCAAAACTAAACCCAACAGAAAACAGAAAACAAGATGAATGGTAAAACAGGAAAAGTTTTTTTTGTCTCTTTCCCTTCAACTTTAACTTGAACTTTAACTCGTCCGTTCCTCTTGTTCTCATCTTTGTCATCGTCATAGTTTTCTTGTTCTTCTTGTTCTCGTCTTATCTTGTCGCTTATGGTTATTATTCTGAATACACCAATAAAATGGAAAACCTTGTCATTTAAATTCACATTCTATCATACTTGGAAAAAACCCGGGAACCGGGAAATCTTGAATCTCGAATCTCTGGAAATGGAGAGTGGGAGTTGGATGAAATTACATGGGAATTCCTTGTAAATTTCTTGGGCAACTGTTCCAAACTAAAAGCTCCAAACACTGACGCTGACAATGAGCGTCATACGGAGTCTGGAATATGGAGAAAAGTTGGATAAGACTAAATTTAAGTGGAGAAAAAACCCACGTGTGTTTACATAAAGTCATGCTAATAGCCAGGCTTTTCTTTCCTTTCTTTTTAAGTTGCTTTGCTTCCGTCCTTTTTCTTTGTACTTGATTTTGTAAGAGATTTGAGATGGAATTCATGACGGAATGACGAACAAACGAACTCGCAAACTCGCAAACAAGTGGAGAAAGAGAAAAGAGAGAAAAACAAGGGAAATGAGAGAAAGAGAGAGAAAGAGAGAGAGAGAGAGAACTAATATCATAATTCAAATATTCATGGAGCGTTCTGCCTGCGGCCAATCGTCAAAAGGAAAAGAGTCTGCCTCTTCAAAAACTTGATTAAAACTCGGAGCCTTCATTCAAAACACACAAAACAAGGAGTTTCCGCTGATCGTTCCTGGATTCTGTCCTTTGTTTTTGTTGTTTCTTCTCTTCTTCTTCTGTTCCTCCTTCTTATGAAAGAGTTGAGGAAAAACTTTAATGAAAACAAAGATTATGAGCACATTTTGGAAATTTTCATACTTTCATACTTTCATATTTTCTCAGTCTCTTGTTTGCGTCATGTTCCGCGTCTGTCTGGAATCTTGAATCTTGAGAGTTGAGAGTTGAGAGTCCGGAGATTGTAAACTTGGACATGTGTATTTAAACCATATTAAATTAAAATGTACAATATGCACGTGAGTATTTCTGTATTTATTTTACTGCTTCTCCATTCTTCATCTTGTTTTCTCCTCCGCCTCCATCTTCAAACTTCCGTCAATCTTGAACCGTCAACCGTCCGCCGCTCTATTTATTCCGGCAACTTTCAATATTAATATTATTATTAAAATCCCCAATTTTGTTTTCTCCTGAAGTCCTGAATTCTCCGAGCTCAATAACAATAAACCATAATCACGTGTCACGATGGTTGAGCTCGTAGGTGGTTCATCGTTCATCTTTCATGCATTTCTCTTATTATTCAATCTTCATTTCATCCTCTCAGACCGGAATAACCGGACAAAACATGTTAGTAAATTGTGCATCAGTCAGACACACACAGACAGACAGATGAATAAATAAATGAATGAAGCCAGAGAAAATTAGCTCAAAATTAAAGAGAGTGAATATTTTAAATATTTTAAAACCGTTTTAAATTGAGTGCTCCAGACTTATGAAAAAATCCATGAATTTTCATGCACTTTTCATTTTTGAATGGAGGATATTTCCGGAATCCGGACTGCAGTATAAAGTATAATCTGAGTTGTGAATTCATTTGTTTTATTGCGAAAAGAGGAGAGAAGCAAAGAGTTTGTAGTTTTAGTTGGACTTGGAATTAAGAAGAATATTGTCCACACTCCAAACTCCACACATGAGAGAATGAGGAGAAAAAGAGGAGGAAAGTTGTTCGAGTGTGAGTGTGTGTTTGTGGAGTTGGAGCCAATTATAACGGCTGGGAGCGAAAATTCGGGACACTTGGAACTGGGAGATGGCTGAAAACATTGGGCAGTGCCCAAAAACTCCTCCATGAATTAATAGCACTCCAGAATCCAGAACGGATGCAAAAACACGGCATTTCCCACACTCCAAAATCCACACTCTTTTCTCTACACACAAAAACACACAGAATCTACAGACAAATTCACTCGGGTTGTTTTCCTCATGAAAAAGAAGAGGACATGAAAGAAGGACAGACAGAGAAAACAGAAAACAGAGGAATTGAATATACGACATGAACAAAGTGCAAAAAAATTCAGGGTCGAATCCTCTTCCCTTTCTTTTATTTTATTTCCCTTCCTCTTTTTCCTCCTTCTTTTCTCTTCCTTTCTTCTCCTTTCTTTTAGTCTAGTTTTCTCCATTCTTTTTCTGTTTTTGTCTTTGCTTTTAAAATTTACTTGTTTTTTACTCTCCTTATTAACCAAAGTACAACACTACAGTCTACAGTAAATTCGGAATGGAGAATCCGGCATCCGGAATCCGGAATCTTGATTCTGGAATGAAAAGTCTTCCACTGTATTCTAATTTTTGGACTGGAGTAAAGGGGAAAAAACTATAAAAGTATAATAAAAAACCATTTCAGATTTCAGCGATGGTTGGCTTTGGCTTGGGGAAAAAATGGTGATTTGGTACCATGATGAAAATGGAAATCAAGTACTGGATAATGGATCCTGGATCCTGGAAGCTGGAAGCTGGATGCTGGAGGGAGGTTCAAGAAATTGAAATGGAATTAATTTTCTTGGATAGAAAAGAAGGAAAAAGCCCATTGAATTTTTCTGGGTCAGGAAAAAAACATGTTGATTTTCATGTTGACTGTACAGAGAATTTGTCAATAGACTGAATCCTCTTTTTCTTTTTCTATTTCTATTTCGTATTTTGTGTTTTGTGTATTTTGTGTGAATAGAGAAGAGGAATTGGAATTTTCATCCGTTTTAAAAGGAAAGTTCTCTTCTTTCATCTGCTGGAATTTGACAGTGCAGACTGTAGAGTTTAGAGTGTAGAGTGCACATTAAGTTGTAGATTGTACATAGGAATAAAAATGCATGTTTTTCCATGTCTAATATTGAGGAGTGGAAGTTGATGTTGGAAGTTGATGGGAGTGCGTAGAGGAAAAAAGCTTCAAGTCAGTGCTGTGAAGCGGAAAGAGTCACCTCAATATACAATACATAAAGACACTTTCTTTCCAGTCCTCCAACTCCAGAATTCTACAACTGTGCAACTTTGGAGCTCTGGAGCTCTGGAGCTCTGGAGTTGCAGCCTTTTTCTCCATTTTCCTCTGGTTCTTTTCAAGTGAGACTTGGAGTCAAAGGGAAAGCGGAGAGACGGAGAGAAAGCAGAAGGAGTGGAAGAAATATGTGCGTAGAGTGTAGACTGTAGACTGTAGACAGAAGACACGCACTGAGTAGACTCAGAGAAAAGAGATACTCAACAACTCCCTCGAGTACATTACGTCCAATGTCAATGCATTTACGTCCTCTCCAACAATCTCTCTCACTGTCGCTTCCCTTTTATTCCACTCTCTTCAGCATCTCAAATCCAACAACAACTGAATCCAAACTGAATGAGTCCAAGAGAACAACCTTTAAAACCCTTTAAAAACCTTTAAAAAACATGCGTTGGTAAAACAAAACACAGAAACAGAAAAATGTGGAAGATTGAGGCTGATTTTTATGCAGATGATCTCTAATTGAATCACTTTGTACTTTGTACAGGAGTGTGGATTGTGGATATTTGATATTTGTGAATTGGAAATGGAAGCGGGTGAATCGATGAATGGTGAATGGTGAATGGGGGTTTTCATAAATTAATGAGAATTTGCGGAATTTGGCATGTGGCAATGAGTTGAACGTTGTGGACAAAGATCCAAGATCCAAAATCCACCAACATTAATGTCTCCATTACTCACACCTGCTCTAACTTGCGCCGTCGAGGTGCTCGGGAAAAGAAGTAGGTAAAAACTTTGGAGCCCTGTTGGTTTTGGTTTTGGGTTTGGATCAAGTAATTCAAGTAATACACCTCCATCGACACAGAAATAGACGTTCACATTCACGTTCACATCCTCAGGACAAAATCCACAAAAAGTTGGTTTTGGTTTTGTTTGGCTTCTTTATTTCCCTTGTCATTTGAGCCTCTTTCCAAAATCTAGGTGGAGAATGGAGAATAAAGACTAAGCTAAACGGCTAAACGGAGAGATTTTAAAAACTAGCACTTAGCCATTTAACTATATCCAATTTCTACCTTTTCCCTTTTCCGCTTTCTCCTGCACCAAAAAACAACATCCGGAAAATTCAAGTCAAGTTGAGAGATTGAACTAAGCCCATCACACTGAATAAAGTTACTCGCTCTCTCTTTCTCTCTTTCTCTCTTTCTCTCTCTTCCTCTTCTTTTTTCTGTGGGCTTCTGTCAGTGACTTTCACATGTAATCTGGAATCTAGAATCTAGAATCCAGGATCTGGAGGCTGGGATCTGTTCAGTGTGAGTTTAGGAAGAGAAAATGGTGAGAAAAATCCGGATGGAGAATCCTGAATCCAGAATCCAGAAGGAGAATAATGATATGCAGTTATAGACATGAAAGTTTGGTAAACATTAAAAGGAGATAAAATTTGCTCCTCTTCCCTCAGCATGTGTAATGTGTAATGTGTATGTACACAGACACTCTTTCTCTCCCTTTCTCTGCTATCATTTTGAATATGGCAAGTGAAACTCTTTTCAACTAGACCCAGAAAAAGAAGGAAAAGAAGAAGAAGCCATCGTACAGACTAATTTTCTCATTCTACAAGGAACATCCATCAGAAAGAGAGGAGAAGAGAGAGAGAGAAGAAGAAGAACATGGATAGACTTGTAGTGGGATTGAATGAATGAAAACTGCCGTATTCATCCTTGTATTTTTACATGTATGACGACCCAGCACAAAAACCAGAGTCACTTTCTCCTTCTTCTTCTTCTTATTCTTTGAACCACACTCATCTCATCCCATCTAAACTTTCTTCCTCTTCTTCTTCTTCTTCTTCTTCTTCTTCTTCTTCTTGTTCTGTGCTTTCCAGTTTCAGTTTCAACTCCAACTCCTACTCGACTCTTTTGACTAGTCCTCGGTCATATAAAGCAATAAATCTTTGAAAATCCGCAAAATCCTTCGGAAGTTTCAATGCTTCTCCTTCTCCTTCTTTTCGCTTGTATGACTCACTTCCTCCTTCTTATCTTCCTACTTTTCCCACTTTTCTCTCTCTTTTACACACTAGAAAATTTCCTCCTCCTTCTCATCCTCATCCTCAGTCAAACACATGTATTTCCTCTTCATCTCCAAACTCCAAAATCCAAACTCTAAACTTGAGACTTGAGACTCGAGAGTCGTGTAATCTTGAGAAAACTCAGAGTCTAAAAACTGTGTGTGTCGTTTATAAGTTTATAAGTGTGCTTATGAGGAGATAGGATATGAATTTTCCTTGTTTGTGTCCTCAGCCTCAGCCTCTTGACGATGACGAGTAAATCTCCCGTTCACTTTCACTTTCAGTTTGAGGTTACAAGATATCGGATCCGTGATTTGTTCATTTATTAATTTTAATACGCGTGTCGCGGCTTTCATATTTAACTCATTAGCATTAGCATTAGCATTTGCTGATAAACCGCATCCACTTAAACCAGAGCCAAAACCAAAGCCAAAACCACGGCTGTAACCAAATGAGACACATTCCCATTTTTCATAAAGTATCCAAAAACTTTCCAAAATCAATCAATCATCCGGCCCACCGAACTAAGGACAAAAACGTCTACGGCGTACGGAGTACTTTTCATTTCTGACCCAGAGACCAAAAAACTTAAGGGAAAATGTGGAGCATCTCAAGAAAATTAGCGATCCCAAATCGGACGGCATTAATTATGTTGCATTGTATTGTTTTGTTTTGTATAAAATTAACCTACTTTACCCATTTGGATTTAAGTTTTAAGTTTTGAGTTTTGAGATTTGAGGAAAGTTGTAAACAAGGGAAAAGACTTATTGTTTCGTCTGTATGATTTTGTTTTGGTTTTGGTTTGTTTTGTTATCTCCTCTCAACTCATTAAAAGCTTGACTTGACTTGATTTGATTTAACTCGACTTGACGTGACAGGAGATTTTAGACTGTATACAAAGTACAAAGACGAGGAGAGAGAACAAAGAGCATCTGCATTTCCTTTTTGCACGAGGGACGAGATAGCAGAAACCTGTACAATGTACAATGTACAATTTGCACAGTATTTTGAACCTGGAACTGTCAGAAGAGTTGTGTTTGTGTTGAGGATGAACTCACGGTGAAAAATATCAAAAGGTGGAAGAAGATGAAAGATTCTGTATTCTGTACTTTGTGAAAATTGAACAGGGAAAGAGATGAGAGCTTTTCTCTTGGTGCATATTTTATTATTTTATATTTCTAGATACATGGATGAAATAAACATGGAAGCGCAAAAGCCTGCCACTCATCACATATCAAATCACTTATTCCAAATTCCCCGTAAAATCCAGAGTCTGAGTCTGATTCTCGTTTTGGTTGTGCTGGAGAAGGAGAAGGAGAAGAAAACAAAGGAAGAAGAATAAATGCGCTGGAGGATGACTTTATTAATCTGACGGATTCAGAACGCGGGAACGTCAATCACATGCAAAATTCTTTTGTTTTCACCAGACCAGACCAGACCAGACGAAAGCAAAGCAAAGGAGTGAATCCCTGGTGAAGACAAGTCTTCTTCTTCTTCTTGAAGCTTCTCCCCGTTCTCCGTTACTCTCGTTATGCTCTGACTTCATCATTCTATCAACTATCAACCTTCCACATGTAAATAGTAAATAACTTACACGAATTATTCTTCTAAACTAAACTAAACAAAACAAGCTCATATAAAATTTCCTTTGGAATTAAATCCCTTTGTGTTTTGTTGCTTTCTACGCAGAGAACACGTTTTCTGATTTATCTTGTACTTTCGAGTCTCTAGTCTTTTTTATACGTATTTATAAAACCGCTACAACCTTTGAAATGATTTTATTCCATAGTTTGTAGTTTGGCTACCTCTGACCTGTCATCTCTCTCATTCTCATTCTCACTCTGATTCTGCTTTTGACTCTGCTCGTCTGTTTCTTTTTATTTGTTCTATGCTGTCGGTTGTCGGCTTTTTTGCTCCTTTTCTTCTGTTGCGTCTCGCTCTGCGGGGAGCCGAGGCGCATTTTGTCTCGACGTGAAACATAAAGAATAACGAGTAATTAAAAGGAAGGAACCTTCGCCGCCGTTTCAATTCCATAATTATTATTGTACTAATCACCAAGTCTAGATTTTGTTCACTGTAAATTGACTGATAATTTTAAGGGGCTAGAAAATATTTTAGTATTTTTTTTAGTGTCTTTTGGTTTTGTTTATTTAAAATGGATGGAAAATGGAAAATGAAGGTTGACGGTTGAGGGGGAGATAAAAAATGGAGGAAAAACAGGATGAAATTGAAATTGAGATTTGTAATAAAAGTTTGATGTTTGTGAGAATTTGGAATGTTGTGATTTGAAGTTGGAGTTGGAATTGGCCTCTGGTCAATAACAAGGAAAATAATGATAACAATGTAATGTTGAGGGAGGTGATGAGAACAAGAAGAAAAAAAAGAAGAAGAAGAAGAAAGTTGTCTATTTCAGATTTCAGCGTAGTCGTAGCGCATGTATTTTGTGCAAGTTGGGTTGAGTTGAGCTTGTGTGAGATGTGATAGATGAACTCTTAGATGAGCCTAATGAAAATCTTCAGGATTCTTGACTTGGACAAATGAACCAGATGGAAAATACAGCAAAAGAGAGAAGAAAAGAATGGAGCCTCGACCTTTTCCAAACTCAGAGGATTCAGAGGATGGGGAAAGGCGACGTGTCTACTGTCCATCAATTCAACTATTCCATTCTATTCTATTCTATTCTCAACTCTCAACTCTCAATTCTCCGCTGTCCGTTCTCTAAATAAGTTTCCTTGGTAACTTTACCATCTTGTTTTTCTTTCCCTTTTGACTCAACTCGACTCGACTGAGGACCAGAAGAAAAGAGAAGAGATGAGAAGAGACGAGAGGAACTTGAACTGGACAATCCATTGATTCTCTCCAGTTCCAGTTCCACTTTCACTTTCATTCCTGGTTGAATAGAATGGAGGAGACTGGAGGAAGATTGGGGAAATGCTTTGAATCCATCTATCTGTCCATCCAGCCAATCCAGATCTATATGTGTGATAAATATAACTCATATCTATCTAATAGCCAACATTACAGCATAAAAGAAGAGGAAGAACAGGAAGAGGAGGAAAATGTCTCTCTCTCTTTATTTATACAAGTAACTCGAGACTTGAGACTTGAGAGTCGAGACTCTAGTAGAAAAAACAAGAAGTGGAGAGACAGTGAGGCAAGCAAAAATTGACTAAGGAAAATCTATTTATACGCCAGACACCAAACTTTTCCTGTACAACACACAAGAAAAGAGAGAGAAAAGATATAGAGAGCACAAGATGCTTCTTCTGTATATGTGGAGTGCAGAGTGTAGAACGTTAGAGCTTGTGTACTCTTTGTATTTTAATATTAATAAATTGGATGAGTGCTCTTCTCTCTTCTCCCTCTTCTCCTTTTCTTCTGTGAGCTAAAAAACTGAATTATTTACTATCAGCCGACAAGGACAAGACAAGTTAAACGACATTTCATGCGTTACTCTTTCTTCTTCTTCTTTTTCTTCTTCTTCCAGTTTTTTATAGAGCCTCTTCTTTCTTCCCTTTCCTATCGCATTATATTATATTATATCTTATGATATCATACAGAAAATTGTCTTTGATAAAACAAAGGAGCGATTACGCGGCAGAATGGAAAACAAGAGGAAAAGGAAGGCATCTTTGTCCATTTTCCATCGCATCCTTCTCCATCTTCTCCATCTTTTTCTTCTTCTTCTCCTTCTCTGTCATTTGCCGTTTAAGTTTACGTTTGCCGTTTGTCGTTTTTCGATTGTGGATTGTCGATTGTCGAATGTCGACTGTCGACTGTCGTTTGTCGGCACCATGACATCGATAAAGCGTAAAAAAGACACAAATTCACTTTAACTATGACTATCAATTTCTTCCCCTTGTTTCTCTCTTCTGTCCTCTAGCCTCTTTTTCATCCATATCTTTTTCATCCTCCTTCAAACTCTGCTCCTCATCTCAACTCATCTCAACTCATTTTGATACCGGTATTTTACAGCTCTTTTTCCAATATTCTCAATTCTCTATATCTCAATATTTCTCACGAGTCATGACAAAACCAAAGACAAAGATCAATGAAATATGTCACAGTTTATATATTATATATCAAGTCCAAATATTTGAAAGGAATCAAAATCATATGATATAAAAACAAACAGAGTGACAAAAGTACAAAGTAGAAAAGATACTCCAATTAAAATTAATTCAATAAAAAGGGAATTCAAAATATTCAGTCTTAAAAAGTCACGGAAACAAAAGGAAAATTTAACTCAATTCTAAATTTGGGTATACATTTCCATCGTTATTCCATTTCGGCTTTGGTTTTTGATTTGGCGCCGTTCGTCTTCGTCCGTCTCATCTGTCAAATTCTTTGATGGTTTTTGGTTTTTTTGTCAGTGCAAAAGTTTTTGATTCATTTGACTTGTAAAACTTGTAAGACTTGTAAACACAGTACAGAAGAAGAAAAAGATTAGCCAAGAAATAAAACGGTGAATTAGTCGGAGAAATTTATTCATCGTCTTTTTACGGCCAAACTTGAAACCAAAACCCAAATCCGAAGTACGAAATTCAAGTGGAACTGGAATCAATACTGTCATGTGCAAGTGCAAGTGGATGATTCTGCTTTGAGCTTTGAGATGGTTTTGATAGAAAGATGAGCAAATTCTAAAGGACAGTGATTTTAATGCTCATGTTGGATGTTGGGGTTTGCATTATTCATGTCATCAAAATAATTTCATGACCTCATGTCGCTCCGTCTGAAACTCGGTCTGGTTTTCGGTTTGGTTTTTCCTAATAATTTTATCACAGAGCAATTAATGTATGATGAAGATCTGGAGTCATTCAGATTAAGGATTGAAGATTGAGCAGTGGAGATTTGGGAGTCTGAAGCAAATCCGAAGTAAATAAATTGAGGAGGGTCCTCACATCAAAAAAGCAAGAGCAAGATAAAGAAGAACCAGACAAAGACAAAAGAGGACATTTGATTCAGATCTAAGACAATACATTTAATCCAGTGGGCCCCTAAATGTTCCCAACTTGTCGTCAACTCTGCTCTGGTCTGCTCCTTCGTCTCGTCCTCTTTTTCCTCTTTTTCCTCTTTTTCCTCTTTTGTCTACTCTGGTCGCGATATGTCAACGCATCTGAATCCAGATCCAGATCTCTGATTCTCCATGATCAGACAAATGAAACCCGGAGAATCTCTCGTAGTTTGTACCATGAAATACGAATGCAATCTCATTTTATTTTATTTTACTTTATTTCATGGCTCCACTCTGTTCTTGTTGGTTTTTTCCTTTGCTTCTCCTCCTCGACATCCGCAACTTTTGCCTCATATTATTTTATATTTTATATCGTGTTATTACGCTCTCGTTCCCTTTTCCAGCTCAACAACACGAGCAATAGCAAATAGCAACTCTTATTCTGCTTCTGGTTCTGTTATTGAGAATACACAGATATAAATAATAAGACGCCTGTTTCAATTTTGCATTTTCACTCTTCCTCTTTTGTTTATTTTTGCTTTGTGTTGTTTAGTTTTGTTTGGAGAGTGGAGAAGAGAGACGAGCCAAAACCGCAGAATTGATACAAGTCATTCCAGAGAGAACAAGAAGAAAAATATATTGAATGATTTAGATGAAATCATGGTGCTCCTTTTCCATCACTCTTCTGCTTCGGAGAGGAAGAAGAAGAAGATTCATCCTGTGTGAAATGACAAGGTAAATTTTCAATTCCCCACTTGAAAATTTACACTACTTTTGAATATCAGCTCGAGGTTTGAGATATTGAATGTTGATACATGAGGCCGAGTAAAAAGTGAAGAGCAGGAGCAACCACCATGAAATAAAACTACACAATTTCTAGTACAGTTCCTTCCACAATATAACACAGACACATACAATACATTTAACACGGGGAAACAGTAAAAAGTAAAGAGTACAAAGTTGCGCATTGGAAATTCGGAGAAAAATAGACAAAAAGTCAAAGGGAATTTTCCTCCTTTTTTATCCTGAAAAAATTCATTGAATGATTTTTTATTTCTCAGTTGAAATCCTACAATTTGATTTCAGCTTGACTGATTCCGATTCTGACTCTGACTCTGCCACTCATTTTGAGTTTTGAGTTTTGAGCTTTGAGCTGTGAGTTTGAATTTGGTTGTGAAAAGTATTGCAATTTCTTCCTCTTTTTTTATACGTAGATATATCTACATTCTACATTCTACATTCTAATTCAGATTTTGCAACAAAAACAACAACAGCTCTGCTCCCGTTCTGCATAAAGAAAAGAGAGAAAAAAAAATAAAAGGGAGCAAATATTTTTTCCTGAGGCAGAGCAAACAGCGAAAAAGAGAAAAGAGAGAAAAGAGACAGCTTCATAAATCTGGATGTAAAACCGAGGGATTTAAAGCTCAAAATTGAAACAATTTACATTCCCCCATGTGATCGATCATACACGACTTTACAATAACAAAACAAGGAAAAATGAAGGAAACACAACAGAACAAAACAGAACACTGTCTGTCTTTTCCCCAACAAAACAGAATATCAACCAATAAATTCAAATGAACAACAAAACACAGCAAAACAAAAAGAAGGAAAAGGAAGGGAAAGAAACAAATGTATTGTATTTGTATGTGAATCCGCTGTCCTTTATTTCCTTTTTCTATTCCCCTTTTCTTTTTTTTATTATTACACTTTTACCTTCTCTCCCTCTCCATTTCACTCTCCTCTTCTCCTCTTCTCCTCTTCTCCGTTTCATTTCAATTCAACTGCGCTGTGCTCTGTGCTCCGCTGTGTTGTTTTGAAGGGAGGGAATGAAAAAATGCAAATATCAAATATCAAATACCAAATACCAAATTTCACTATCGTTCCTAAAAGTAAAAGCAAGAGGTAAAAAGTAAAAAGAGGGAAACAAGAACGGGACGGCGAAGCCCAATAAACACAGGATTTTCTAAATTGCTCTCGACGGATATTGGAACTCGTGCGTCTCTCATTTGTAAACTACACTCAGCTACGCCGTCATTTTATGCCCAAATTCAACATACAAACGTAGTTAGTCCTCTCGTCCATATGGAAAACATGGGAAATGAATACAAAAGAAGAGGAATGCCCTAGAAAAATTCACCTTTACTTTCCCAACCATTTGTAAAATACGGAGTACGGAATACGGATGTTTTGTGTTTTTGTACACGAATCTCCTGATCCTGATTCCTGATATTTATCATGCTCTTTGAATTCACAACTCACAACTCACAATTTGGAATTTAGAATTTTCAATCCGATTCAGACTGGAGCAAAGTGACCTTCAAAAATGCTAGAGTGAACAAAACATTGTGTGAAAAAGCTTGAAAATGCTTGAAAATACAATCTCAATCACAATCAGAATCACATTGCTCGTACTTACAAAAGCGGGCGGAATACAAAGAGTTTCATTATGACGTTGAACAATCTAGAATGTAGAAAGTAGAATCTACAGTAAAGATAAAGAGCAAATTTACACTCGTGTTGTCTCAATTTCCTCTGTCTAAGTTTCACATTTTACATTTTACAGTGATTACGTCAATCCGAGTCCAAATAGAAACAGAAACAGAAAGAAATGTTGTAGCGGTGGAAAAAAAAGTTACAACTTGTTAAGAAAGAGAAAGCAAGTTTAAGATTCTTGGAAAATACCCCGAGAAAAAACAAGTCGACTGTTGTGTGTGCTTTAGACTTTGTGGATTCAGGATTTCAGATTGTAGAATGTAGAATGTAGAATTTGGAGCGTAGAACGGAGAACGGAGAATGTGGATTCTGGATTGTGGATAGATTGAGCTCGTAATGAGAAAAGATGAGTCGCTACTATTTAAAAAGTATGCAGACTCAGCATATCTTTCTATTTTCTCTCTGGATTCAGGATTCAGGATTCTAGATTGTGGATTGTGGATTGTGGAAAGAGGAGAGAGTTTGTAAAGGAAAAATGTAATAGAAAGTATCTTGGTTTCTTGGCTTTGGCTTGGGCTTCCTTTGGAATGCTGAATACTCGAGAATTTCCGATTTACACAAGAAAAGAGCTGAAACATGTACGCCGAGTTTCTTTCCAACTTCCAAGATCCAAGTTCCAAGCTCCAAGTTGAGCTGAGTTGAGCTGAGTCGAAAAGAGTTGGAAGGAGCAAGAAGAACTCACAGATACTTGTACTATGGCTCTGGCTCTGTCTTTGGCTCTGGCTCTGGCTCTGGGTTTGGATTTGGATGGATGTAGGAGAATTTGTATGTGAATCCCACTTTCTCTCTCTTCTCCTCTTTTCTACTTGTTTCACCTTTGAAAAAATCGATTGGCAGAACATCACATTCTGAAGAATGCCTGCTGATGCGATGTGCTCTCTCTATTTCTCCCGTTCTCTCTCTGTCTCTTTGATCTTGCAGCCCATTCTCATCCACTGTCTACAGTCTACAGTCTACTGTCTAGTGTACAATTCAATGTGAAGAGAAAGAGGGAAAGAGCGAACTAAGAATTTAGAATATTTTCTCAGTGCCAGCTTCGGGGCTTCTAATCGTACGTCAATTACATTTTGCGAATGCTCCCGCCTTTCACTCTTTGATTTATTTGTAAACATCATCTGGATTTCCCTGTCTCTCTCTTTCTGTTGTAAAACTATTGCGTTCCCTTCACTTCCAGATCCAAATCCACATACAAAGTCCAAGTCCAACTCCAACTCCAATTCAACTCTCATCCACCAAACAAGAAGAAGAAGAAGAGGAGCAAGACTCGGGACGTGAATAGATCCAGATCCAGCTCCAGATCCAGCTCAAAGCTCAACAAAACTACGACTACGACTGGGAAAACGAGTGCAAGTACAAGTACAACTTTTCATCTCTATTGAATTCCTTGTTCCTTACAAATAGCAAATAGCTTCACCTAACTTTTCCAACTCATCTCTCTTCTCTGTCTCAGAAGAACATGAACATGGAAAAGAGGATGAAACACACACACAAACACACACACACTTTCACTTTCACTGTTTGTTTGTTATGTGCAGTGAAAAGTGGAAAGTGGAAAACAGAAAGTAAACTGGAGACAGCAGACAACATAAAAGTTAAAAGTTGAGACGCGAGTCTGGAGTCTGGAAGCTGGAAGCTCGAAACAGAAAAACAAGTGTGTATTTGATATTTGATATTTCAGAGTTGTGAGTTGTGAGTTTTGAGTTGGATAAAGAGTTTACGTTTCAACTTGGACATTACAAGGGAATTTCCCAAAACATGAGATAACATAACATATTAATATACAATATACAACATTTTCCCAACCTCTTTCATCCCTCGAGTAAAAACGGAAAGGAGAATGTAAGAGAAATACAAAAGAGAAAGAAAGAGAAAAATAGGAGATATTATTATGTATAATATTTCGGGTAATATCGTAATATCGTAATAACGTCGTGGTTTTGAGGGTATTTTGCAAAGTTTTTTCCCTGCTCAAGAAGCCATGCATTGAAACTGGTGCTGGTGCTGGTCATATACATTTATTGGTGGTTGGAATGGAATAGAAAAAATAAGGAGATTGAGAAGAGGGGATCCGTGGAAAGAGGAGAAGAGGAGAAAGAGGAGAAAGAGGAGAAAAGAGGAGATGAGTGTGAGGAGGTTATTGGGGATTGATTGAAAGGATTGTCAAAAGATATAGCCTAAAGGAGATTTAAGTGAAGAAGGAGACGAAGAGAGTTCAGTGGAGCGAGTGCTCCCAGCTTCAGCCTCACACAAAATACCCTTTTACATTCATATAATACAGAATACAGAACAGAGTCTCCAGTGAAATACTTAGCGTGCATTTATACTGTGGACTGTGGAGAAGGAGGAAGAAGGAAGAAGGATGTTTTTCTACTTTCTACTTTCTTTCTTTCCCACTGCTTATGCACTGCGCTGTATTTTTATGTATGAGACAGTATGTGAAAGAGGAGAAGGAGGAGAAAGAGGAGAAAGAGAAAGAGAGGAAACCATGAGCAAGAATGAATGAAACCATAAAAGACGCCATTGGAAACTTTATGAGGCCAACTTGGACAAAAGTAGCCTGACTAAACTTCCGTAAGATATAGTTCGATGGGGGCACAAAGGTCTAAACCAACATTTTTTTCCACCGACCCAACGAAACCAACAGAAAGAGAAGGAGAAAGAAGAGGAGAAAAAACTATAGCCATCTTCTCCACAGTACATTTTCCATTTGGATTCTGGATTCTAGATTCTGGATTCTGGATTAGGTTCTTTTCTCTTCACTTCACTTTCCTTCAGATTTCAATATCCATCTCATCCAACGACAACCACCACCATCATTTCCTATTTCCTACTTTCATTTTCATTCATTTTCATACACTGTACATTGTACATTGTACATTCCTTCATTTACAAGTGGAAAATCCATCTTCTCTTAATATTCTGCCTATTCAAAAATTCAGAAGTTCAAAAATTCAAAGTGAATGATGCAAATACTTGGAATGTCCATTGTCCATTGTCCATCAAGCACTTTTTTCTCTTTTCTCAGTTCAAATCTTAAACAAAGTTCCAAAAAGAAACACTCATCATGAAATGGAAAGGGCATCTTTGACCATCATCATGTACAATGTACAAATGTACAAATATAAAAGAAGGATGCGGTTGTGAAGGGATGAAAAATTGGTGGAATTTAAGCTAAATTTATACAACTCATTTTCCACGGGGTTTTTCCACTTTTCTTTTACCTTTTACATGTGCAGCGTAATGTGCGGTGTGGATTGAAGAGGGGAGAAAAGAAGGAGGCTGAATCTGGATCTGGATTTGGACTGAGCTGAACTCCCTTGACTATTGCATTCGTGGTCTGGTTTGGTCTCCACTTGACCACACCGAAAACATTCTTCCATGTATCAAAAGTACACATGTACACATGCATTCATATGACGAAGATGAGGATGATGATGATGGCAGTCAATTCTCAATGCTCAATGCTCAATGCTCAATACTCAAAACGTGTGCAGAGTACAAGTGAAGCTGGATCTGAAATCTGAAATCTCCAATGCTCTCTTTTGGGCGAGGAAAAACCTCAGTGCTCCACACTTTTCTGCAGTGTTCTCCCTCTGACTTGAAACACATTGGACGAGGAGGAAAGAGAAAAGTGTGAGTGCTTTGAGAGGAAAAGCAAAAGCTTTTTGTCCGATGGACCTGGCGAAGATGAACGAGCTGAAACTGACTGGCATCAATTCGCTCTTTGGATGTCTCCAGTGTGGAGTTTGGAGTTTGGAGGAGCTACAACATGTCCCACTCCACTCATGTCCACGGCCACGGCCACGGCCACGGAGAATACTGATTGCCACAATCCTTCTCACTCACTCCACTCCTTTTCTCCTCTGTTCCAGCCTCACAAACATACGCAATGCACTTGATGTACTCTCTATACTCTATACAAAGAGGCAGGGAAATACTTGATGCAGGTACTTTCTACTCCTGTGCTTTCTTTTTTCATTCATTCACTCACTCATTACATATACAATGACGCTCATTCTCATTCAAATGCCCAGCCCATAAAAAGTCCACCAGAAACTAGTACTTCCTACTTTCCACTTTTAACTTTTTGGATTTTTACCCCTTTCTTCTATTTTGAAATCACATTTACAAGCTTTCTAATTTTTTTTTAGAGATGCTTTAAAATTCCTATGGATTGACAATTTATCTCTTTAAAATCAAAGATAAATGCTAAAAAGCTCCAAATGTTATTATTATAAATTCCATGAATGGGTTTTTAAATCAATTGTTTTTATACATAGAAAAAGGTCCATTTTAAAGTATTAGTTTTGAAGATTTCCTTGTTTTTGTTCTTGTTCTTGGTTTGTTTGTTCTCGTTGGTGAGTGGTCATTGTTGAAACTTGAGTATTGAGTATTCTGAGCCATGGGCGATGTATTTTAAAAATCAAAAGCAGAAGAGGACTCGACCATATTTTTACTAGAAAAGAAATGTCAAATGCGTGTGTTCTTTGGTCGTTGTGCGTGTTTAGATGTAGCAGTTTTGATCCGCTTTCTTTTCTTTTCTGGTTGTGGACTTGCGGACAAACAGAAGAGGAAAGAGTGCAAAGAGGGCGAAGAGTGAGTGAGTGAGGACGGGAGACAAGGATCTTATCCCTTCTCATCTTGTGTTAAAATACGTACCACACACTCCTCAGCATTTTACCATTTTACTCCACTTTCTCTTTTTCTCGTGTTTGTGTACACTAGAAACTAGAGACATGAGAGTAAATGTATTATTATTATTGAGCAAACTCTGTCGTTTTCTTTGGAATAGAGTTGACTCAAGAACTACTGTGGAGCTACAGTCTTCATGTATTTACACATAAAACCTACATTAAAACTCCTCTCTGAGCCACTGAATGCCCAATGTATCTAAACTGTACAATGTACAAGCCAGTTCAACCATTTCATCTTTCTCTCTCTTTCTCTCTCTCTCGCTGTTTAACTATCATCCTCAATCTTGCCTCTGTATTTATATCGCTCCTCCACTTCCATTTCTCTCTTTCTTCTTTAGAAGAGACGGAAATTGTATTAAATGAAAAACATTTAGCTCGATCTACCCCAATTTTTATGCATATCCATCCATCTCATGAAAAAGTGCCCTGTACATACGAACCTACATTCGTACATTCGTATTCGCATTCGTATTTGTTTTTGTATGGGAAAGAGAAGAGAAGAGAGGAGAAGAAACTATGAATCACAATATCTGGTGCTTCAGCAGACACTAACACCAGTTTCAGTTCCAGTTCCAACTCCAATTCCAACTCCAGACAAATTGCCACTTAGTAAAGATGGTTTTTATTCTCTTACTTCTCTTGGAGCTCCAGCAACCAGCAAGAGAAAAACAAGTTGAAGCTCTGTGTAGTTTGTAGTTTGTAGTTTGTACTTGTACTTGTAATGGCATTTCACATTCCAAGTTACACATTACACATCATTCGTCCTCCACCAAAATCCCATTCATATCAATATCAATACTGCGCACTCTCCCTTGTACAAGATGAAATACATGAAAAGTTTTACTCTTTAAATCTGTCTCCTCGATACTCGATACGAGATAATGATCATTTGTAGCATTTGGTGCAATTTAATAACCATCTTTTTACCATCTACACCTGTAAAATGTAAACTCTTGTTAAAATGGAGGTTCATCCTCTTTTTCGTCTTCGTCTTTGTCAGAATCATCTTCATAAGGAATTTCCTGCATTTCCTGAATTTTTGTGTTGAGAACGAACTGAGAGTAATTATAAAGAAATCATCATTACATAAATGACCTCAATCTCAAGTTGAATCTCAAGCTGAATCTCAAGCTGAATGTGGATTTGGATTTGGATTTGGATGCACAGCAAAGATTCATGTGTACATTGAAGATGGAAGCTTGAGGAATAATCAGAATGAGCAGAGGTTTTTAATGTAATCTGTAATTTAATGTAGAATGTAGTGTTTATGCGGCCTGTGCATTCAGCATTCAGTGTTCATCTTGTTCTTATCTCATCCTGTTCAAGTTACAATTCTTGTGGTTCCTCGAATTCTCTTTTCTTTACTCTGTACTCATTTCTCATTTCTCATTTCTCATAATGTCAAATTCCTGGGAATGGAGTGGAATTGCAAACCTTTCTTTGAAATTTGTACATGTGCACGAGATCCTCAAATATCTACATTTTACATTTTACATTCTGAATTCTACATTCTACAGAGTAAATACTCCACATTATCAGCCACATTACAAATAGTTTATGAACAAGAAGAAGACTGAGAAGAAGACTGAGAAGAAGGAACTCACATTCTTATTTTTCCTGAGCTAACGAGAAAAAACATTACAGTGGCACTCTGTACTTTTCTTTCTCATTCCCATTCTAAAAGGAGGTCTGTAGTCTCTTTCTCAAGTATACAAAGCATCAGAATAAGCATCAGGATTCAGGATGAACCAAAACGACCAACTTTCAACTTTGCTAATTCACTAATGAAGCACTCTCTTCTTTTTCTCTCTTCCTCTTCTTGTGCTGTACACATAAAAGAGAAGGGTTATTTTATGTTCTGTTCTGTTTGGTAAATGTAAATGTTGTGCGTTGAGGAGAGTTTATTTGTAGATTTCAGACCTGTATAAAATATTCACACGGAGAGAGATTTTACTTGGACTAGTTAAATTTCTAAATTTCCTCGAAATTCCTCTTCTTTCAACTTTCAACCTCCAAACTCGAGACTCAAAACTCCAAACCTCCAACATGATACACTTAACACCGTGTTAAATTCAATGTTCAATGTGCATTCTTTATGCTGAATCTAGAATCTAGAATGTAGAATCTAGAATCTACAGTCTACAGATAGATGGAGATTTCCTACCTTGACGATCCTCTTTAAATATGTATGCAGACAAAAGTGCAACTTGCTTCTGTATTCTGTATTCTGTATTTTGGATATCATTAGCCCACTTTTATTCCCATTCCCACTACTTTTTTCCACCCTATCAAATTTCAAATTCCTAGTCTGCACAGAATATATTCTCTCATGTTGAATGTTGAGCTTGTGTAAGAAGTAAGAAATGTATTTATTCGACTGTGGTGGCTTTTCGCAATTAATGTAATCAGTCAAAGCTCAAAGCAAACGCAAAAGCATTTGGGTGAGTGGGATTTTTGATCTGCAGCAAATTTGCTCACATTTATCCATCCAACATCCAGCATTTTGCATTAACTATTTACCGTGTACACACTTTTCCCTACATCCAAGTTTTATGCACGGTGAGTGTTGTATGTTGTGTGTTGTACGTGTAGCAAGTGGAAAGTAGAAAGTAAAAAGTAGAAATGGATGGAAATGGATAAATTTTGATGTGGATGTGGATGCAATGAATAAATCTCCTTGTTTATTTCACATTTTACATTTCCCTGGGGATTTCAATGCACTTTACTCTCAAACCGGATGACTTTATATTATTATATCATATGTTTCAAAAACCAGGTCTACTTTGAAACTTTGAAACTTTGAAACTTTGAGGTTGAACCACATGAATTTTTAAATGCCAACGTCCAATTCTAAAATCCAAGAGCCGGTTTTTACTAATATTTAAGAGTGATGCAAAAACGTGGATGAAATTCCTGGTATGAATTTTGCTGAAACGAAAAAAGAAAAAGAGGGATAAAAAAAAGTGTTATTTATTTAGACTTACCGAGTGCGAAACCATCTTTGGTCCACTGCGCTTGTCCGGCTTGATTTTCAATTTCACACTGGAGAACGGCTGTGTCACCTAATTTCACTTCCAGAGGCTGCGGTCTTCTCCGAAAGGTCTGCTGCTGAGCGGACACTCCTGTGGACAAATAAAAAGATACTCTAAATCAACTGGACAGACACACACTAAAAGTCCAGACTCAAGATTCCAGACTCCACAATCCACAACCAGCACAAAAACACAAACAGAAACACACACACAAAACGGAGAAGGAGAAGGAAAAAGGATGAAATTTACACAGTTTGAAAAAGGAATGAAATGAAATGAAAAAGAGAGAGAGAAAAAGAAGACTTTCTTCCTTTTCTTCTTCTTTGTCGCCTTTTTCCACTTGACTTTGGACTTTGGACTTTTCACACTGTTGAACATTTGTGCAGGGCTAATTCAAGATACCAGAACTAAAAGCAGAGCCAGCAGAAAATAGAAAGAAAGTACATTTAGACTGACTCAAGACTCTGGAGTCAGTGACACATTTGTATCCGAATAAATCCTCTGTAACAAAATATCCCTTCTTTTTCTATTCCTTACACTTTACACTTGCTTTTCCCACTAATTTAATATTAGACTTGGAAAAATTTAGAGGGCTTAAAGTTCATTTCTCTCTCCTTTATTTTCCACTCCCAACTCTCTATACATTATTTGTACATGGACTCGAAATTGAAAATGGAGTCCAAATTTAATTGTGACCATAAAGACCCAGTCAACTGTTATTCTTATTATTATTGTCACCGTTAAAGTTAATACCAAATGCTTTAAATTTAACCCTGCACTACATTCTACATTCAAAAACCACAAAGTGTCTCCTTTTACACGGTTCATTCCTATTTATTTACACAAGTGTCACAACTTCAAGCTATAAAAATCCCAATTTATTTCCATGTTTTCTTGGTACATAAATAAAAGAGCAAGAGGTTTTAAAACAAAACTTGTCTGAATAAAAGCATTTTAAAAGATGGAGAAAAAGAATACTAAATAAATTTCCATGCAAAAAAATTTGATTTACATTTTGACTAATAATAATTATTATTATTATGATTTTGAGAAATCCTTGATTTCCTTGGTTTGGACAAAATACCAAGGATGAATTATGAATGATGTATCAAGTATGTAATTTTGTAATTTTGTAATTTTGTAATTTGTAATTTGTTGTGGTGTGGAAGCGGAAATAATCGGACGTCCTAATTAACAATTAACCGCTTTCCCTTCTGCATCCAAAATGCTAAATGAAACCGAGCAAAGAACTCGAGCAAGAATGTGAACAAAAGAAAGGAGAAAAGAAACCTCCTGAACTCTCCACTCTTGAACTTTTGCTCATTCCCCATTCGCCATTCTCCATTCTCCATATTTTCCACTCTGGTGGATCAGCCATCCACAAAATTGAAAATTTCATTATGTTCAAACAGCCTTTTCCTTTTTATTTTTTATGTACAAGTTCCACATGAGATAAAAAGGAGATGAAAAGATAAGAAAAAGTATTTTCATTTTCCGGGATGTAAGAAAATGCAGAATGCAGAATGTGGATTGTACATGTTGTAATTTGATGATGTAATATAATATTTCTGTACAATTTCTTTTCCGGAGACGAACAGACAACAGAAAACAGACAACAGACCGACACCCGAAATTTATTCATTTTCCTTCCGCCGGCGTCATTACTGTTGTGCTCTGTTGTTCTGTTGTGCTGTGCAAATCCATGTACAATGTACAATTTACAAGGAAAAGCATGTTTGTGTACATACGCAATTTGTGTTTCCTCTGGATTCGGATTCTCATTCCATCGCTCATTCGCTCATTCATTCATCCACTGAGGAATTTTTTGAATGCATGACAGAGCTCATTTTTATCGCTCTCCGACAACACAACACAACAAAAGAGAAGAAAAGAGAAGAAAAGAGAAGGCAATTACATTCCTCGACTCTCGACTCGACAACACAAACAGACTGCACAATACACAATTCACAATACAAAATCCCTCACACTCAACCAACTTTCTCCCCTTTCTTTTCTTCCTGTAATATTTTCATCTTGTGAAGATGTCGGAGGATTTGGAATTTGGGATTCCAAAGCCAAGGCGCAGAAAGCACAATTTGGAAAATCATGCGAATTTCCACCAGTCGAACACTAATGCTAATTCTCATCCAAATTCAAATACAAATACAAATCTGAATTTGGATCTAAGTCTAAATTCGAATTCGAATTCAAATTCAAGATTCTGCTCTTGGAATTCATATTCAAATGCAAAACTCGATGAGGGAATTGGAATCGAGATTCGAGAATCTAGAATCGAGAATGGAGTGAAGTGAGAATTGAGAATTGAGAATAGAGAAGAGCAAATAAATATAATATGGTAATTTCCTTTGGTTTTGTTGGGTTTGGACTGGAGAAGATGCAAATTAGAGGAGGATCCCTTTCCTTTATATTTGCATTATATTCTCATTCCTTTCCTTTTGCATCCAAATCCAAATCCAGAACCAGAATCGGAATCGGAATCGGCGTCGGTGTCGGATGATGGACAAACAAATTTGAACATCACCACTCGTCGAGTGTTGTTGTTGTTGGTGTTGGTGTTGTGATGAACAACTCTTGAAACTCAACACAGCACTTGATCAAGAATCCAGACTTGTCTGTGTACACAAACTAAAATAGGAAGCAACGAACCGTCCGAAATGGAATCCAAATGTGAAGGAGAACTCAGAAATAGAAATGAAAATGGTGACGAGGAGCAGCCGTCAAATGCACGTGAGGAATCATCCCAATTCCGATTGTCATCCCATTCTCACTCTCACTCTCACTTTCATATCCACACGGACAAGAAAAACTCTCCAGCCTCTCCAATCTCCAGCCATCCGAATCACAACAAAATCAGGACCATCCTCGTGATGGTCTAACAGATCCAAATTCATTCTATTCTCTGCTATTTTGCTCAAACTTCTCATGTCATTCCCATTCCCGTTCTTCATTCGCCATTCTGATTTTTTGGGAAATGATTAACACATTTTTCCCAAATCAGCTTATTTACTCGAATGTTGAGCATGGAGAATTTTGCAGTCCTTGTGCAAAAAAGTGATTTACATAAACAAACATGCGGACGTGATGTAAATACACTGAGCCTGGATATTCTGTATTCTGTATTCTGTTGTGTATTTGGTATTGGTGTTTGGTACGTCAGCGTATATTTTAATATTTAATAGAGGTGTGTGCATTTCAATCTCAATCTCGATTCCCATTCAGTTCTTGTCTGCATCTTTTCCACAGTCTAGACTCTAGACCTCAGATGTGTAGAAAAAGACGAATGTTAGTGTGAGTGTGTGTTTGTGTGTGAGTGGGTGAGAAATCCTTGATGCATCTATCTGCTCACGGTCCGCTGCTCAATCCGCACCAACACCAACCAAACCAAACATCTTACATCACCCAAGAATCAACTCAATCAAGAACCCACAATCCAGAATGAAGAATGAAGAACGGAGAGCGACGGACGGAAGAACCAATACCAATACCAATACGAACACCAACAAGAAGATTGACACGAACTGCTCCAGATATGAACTCATGCATCCTCCCATTATCCTCTCTCCTCTCTCCTCTCTCCACTCACAACTACACAAACACAAACAACCTTGGATTCTTGGATTCCAGTCTCAGCCCAATCACCGAACTCCGGACGAGCTCGTTGTTCGTGCAAGAGAATCAATTCAACAATTACTATTACTATTATCACTCCAGCCTCAACCATCCCTCAAATCCATACTCCACATTTTTACTCTATTCTTTTCTTGTCCTTTCTTTTTTGTCTGGTCTTCTCGTAATAAACTCGTCTCCAAAAGGTTATTTCTAATTCTCATGGACTGCAAAATCCCAATTCCAAATTCCAAATTCTAAATAATACAACCGGTTTCTTCCCCACACAACAACAACAACAACAGGAATATCATTCATTGTTCAACCAATACTTTTAGGTCCATTCTCGATTACGTCATCACTAAACATATGGACACATTTCAGCTCCAGTGACAATTCTTCTTACAGTGAATGAAGTTTGAAGGACAAAATCTCTATTGAATTTATAGGAGCATTTTCATTCAGAATGGAATAGCTCAAAACTCAAAACTCAAAACTCAACAATATAAACAGCTTTAAGTGTAGAATCTGGAATCTGGACGTTGAGCATACAGTATTTCCATATTTGGAAAATGATCCTTTTACCATATTCGAATTTTTAGTTGTATTCCAGTTTTACTGTGGATTAAACCTCATAACATCAAACGAGTTGTCAGCTCAACTCCGTTTCAAATTTTTACTACTGCTCAAGTTTCATTTCATTAGAAATGACATTTGTATTTAGCTATTTATTTTATATGGAGACAGAAGAAACATCGTAATCATCATTAGCATTAGGAAGAAACAAGAGCGGACGCTCTGGAATTAGACACTGAAACTCAAGCGATGATCATGAGCACGAGACACGAATAAAGACGCTCGTAAATAAAACTAAATTAAATGACTCCAAAGGATTCCCGGGGCTTCTGCCGAGTCGGGGTTTCTGACGAGTCATGTTCTGACGAGGCACATTTGACGATGACATGATTTGACGGTGACAAGGTCTGACGAGGCAGTTGTGACGTCACCTTC